>JBAKBP010020112.1:0-43277 GCA_037953745.1 Lithodes maja
TAATGTATCATCTTATGTTCATTATTAGTCCTCACACCATGATAAAGTGAAGCATTCAGTTTATAGGAAGCCGACTAATGTATCATCTTATGTTCATTATTACTCCTCACACCATGATAAAGTGAAGCATTCAGTTTATAGGAAGCCAACTAATGTATCATTTTATGTTCATTATTACTCCTCACATCATGATAAAGTGAAGCATTTAGTTTATAGGAAGCCGACTAATGTATCATCTTATGTTCATTATTACTCCTCACACCATGATAAAGTGAAGCATTCAGTTTATAGGAAGCCAACTAATGTCTCATCTTATGTTCATTATTACTCCTCACACCATGATAAAGTGAAGCATTTAGTTTATAGGAAGCCGACTAATGTCTCATCTTATGTTCATTATTACTCCTCACACCATGATAAAGTGAAGCATTCAGTTTATAGGAAGCCGACTAATGTATCATCTTATGTTCATTATTACTCCTCACACCATGATAAAGTGAAGCATTCAGTTTATAGGAAGCCAACTAATGTATCATCTTATGTTCATTATTACTCCTCACACCATGATAAAGTGAAGCATTTAGTTTATAGGAAGCCGACTAATGTATCATCTTATGTTCATTATTACTCCTCACACCATGATAAAGTGAAGCATTCAGTTTATAGGAAGCCAACTAATGTATCATCTTATGTTCATTATTACTCCTCACACCATGATAAAGTGAAGCATTTAGTTTATAGGAAGCCGACTAATGTATCATCTTATGTTCATTATTACTCCTCACACCATGATAAAGTGAAGCATTCAGTTTATAGGAAGCCAACTAATGTATCATCTTATGTTCATTATTACTCCTCACACCATGATAAAGTGAAGCATTTAGTTTATAGGAAGCCGACTAATGTATCATCTTATGTTCATTATTACTCCTCACACCATGATAAAGTGAAGCATTCAGTTTATAGGAAGCCGACTAATGTATCATCTTATGTTCATTATTACTCCTCACACCATGATAAAGTGAAGCATTCAGTTTATAGGAAGCCGACTAATGTATCATCTTATGTTCATTATTACTCCTCACACCATGATAAAGTGAAGCATTTAGTTTATAGGAAGCCGACTAATGTATCATCTTATGTTCATTATTACTCCTCACACCATGATAAAGTGAAGCATTCAGTTTTCTCGTCCATGTTTCTACGAGCCTTTCGTATTTGTAGTCCAGAGTTTTTAGATGATGAAATTCAATGTATATAGTACAGTATATGACACAGGTACAAAGCTAAAATACCCTAAATCTGTCATTGATGTTTCTCTCAAAAAAGCAAGTAAATCATTATATAGAGTTAATCCTAAACCAGAAACAAATTTTCATAATATGCTAAAGTTACCATACAACGCTAATCTCCTCCAGGTACTTCCTATGCTGAAGCTGTTTAATGTTACTGTTGTTTTTTGTAACAGCAATACTGTTAAGAATATACTAATAAAGAATTATCCTGATATGTACGGTGGATATTATTATATACAAACTCCCTTGCACAAACTGTAATAAGGTATATATTGGACAAACTGGAAAACAACTAGCCATTCGAATTAAACAACATGTGACAAGCGTTCAAACAGGACAAGTCTCAAACGGTGTCTTTATACATGTTCGAGATTATCAACACAATATTGATTGGGATAATGCTTCATCAATTATTTCATGTAAATCATAATTATGTTGACCGGAATATAATAGAATCTAGTTTCATTAAGCATACAGATAATATAAACATGAATATAAGCAGTGGCATGTACAAACTAGATCATTAACCATACAGATAATATAAACATGAATATAAGCAGTGGCATGTACAAACTAGATCATTAACCATACAGATAATATAAACATGAATATAAGCAGTGGCATGTACAAACTAGATCATTAACCATACAGATAATATAAACATGAATATAAGCAGTGACATGTACAAACTAGATCATTAACCATACAGATAATATAAACATGAATATAAGCAGTGGCATGTACAAACTAGATCATTAACCATACAGATAATATAAACATGAATATAAGCAGTGACATGTACAAACTAGATCATTAACCTCTGAAGTGCGCACGGGGGTAATTGAAAACGTCCCCCTGTGCTGACGTATTTGAGGTGTTTCCGTCACTAAAATATTCATTGTACCATTAATAGCATTAATAATTATCCATATGCGCCTATTATGGGTTGATTATATAGGTATTAACCTGAAACAACAATAAAACGAGTGAAAACAGCGTTTGGATGGTCAAAATCGGAGATATAGCCCGCGAGTTGTATAATGTATGGGTGAGGCAAGCTACCTTCCCGCCAATTTTCCCCAAGGCCACTGCGACACAGTCGATCGATACTCTCTCTCTCTCTCTCTTGCACTCGATTGCCATCAGTGATGACAACACCCTGCTTGCAACTCGCTAATGTTAGCACGAAAATATACCTCAGAATAAGGGAATAATAGGGAAAATAGGTGATAACTGAGGGATAGGAGGAAAGTGGGGAAGGAGGGGAGGTAGAGGACTGAGATGTTGCATGGCCCAGGGGCCAAACAAAAATAAAAAAATAAAAAAATAAAAATAAAAAAAAATATATTTTTTTCGATGTCAAAATTTGATTTTTAATTTTACTTACTCAGGAGAGTCTTCCCGCAGTCCACCGGGGGAACTCTTAAGAGTCTTCCCGCAGCTCCCGGGTTTTAACCATACAGATAATATAAACATGAATATAAGCAGTGGCATGTACAAACTAGATCATTAACCATACAGATAATATAAACATGAATATAAGCAGTGGCATGTACAAACTAGATCATTAACCATACAGATAATATAAACATGAATATAAGCAGTGACAAGTACAAACTAGATCATTAACCATACAGATAATATAAACATGAATATAAGCAGTGGCATGTACAAACTAGATCATTAACCATACAGATAATATAAACATGAATATAAGCAGTGGCATGTACAAACTAGATCATTAACCATACAGATAATATAAACATGAATATAAGCAGTGACATGTACAAACTAGATCATTAACCATACAGATAATATAAACATGAATATAAGCAGTGACATGTACAAACTAGATCATTATCCATACAGATAATATAAACATGAATATAAGCAGTGGCATGTACAAACTAGATCATTAACCATACAGATAATATAAACATGAATATAAGCAGTGGCATGTACAAACTAGATCATTAACCATACAGATAATATAAACATGAATATAAGCAGTGACATGTACAAACTAGATCATTAACCATACAGATAATATAAACATGAATATAAGCAGTGGCATGTACAAACTAGATCATTAACCATACAGATAATATAAACATGAATATAAGCAGTGGCATGTACAAACTAGATCATTAACCATACAGATAATATAAACATGAATATAAGCAGTGACATGTACAAACTAGATCATTAACCATACAGATAATATAAACATGAATATAAGCAGTGGCATGTACAAACTAGATCATTAACCATACAGATAATATAAACATGAATATAAGCAGTGGCATGTACAAACTAGATCATTAACCATACAGATAATATAAACATGAATATAAGCAGTGACATGTACAAACTAGATCATTAACCATACAGATAATATAAACATGAATATAAGCAGTGGCATGTACAAACTAGATCATTAACCATACAGATAATATAAACATGAATATAAGCAGTGGCATGTACAAACTAGATCATTAACCATACAGATAATATAAACATGAATATAAGCAGTGACATGTACAGACTAGATCATTAACCATACAGATAATATAAACATGAATATAAGCAGTGGCATGTACAAACTAGATCATTAACCATACAGATAATATAAACATCAATATAAGCAGTGGCATGTACAAACTAGATCATTAACCATACAGATAATATAAACATGAATATAAGCAGTGGCATGTACAAACTAGATCATTAACCATACAGATAATATAAATATGAATATAAGCAGTGACATGTACAAACTAGATCATTAACCATACAGATAATATAAACATGAATATAAGCAGTGGCATGTACAAACTAGATCATTAACCATACACATAATATAAACATGAATATAAGCAGTGGCATGTACAAACTAGATCATTAACCATACAGATAATATAAACATGAATATAAGCAGTGGCATGTACAAACTAGATCATTAACCATACAGATAATATAAACATGAATATAAGCAGTGGCATGTACAAACTAGATCATTAACCATACAGATATTATAAACATGAATATAAGCAGTGGCATGTACAAACTAGATCATTAACCATACAGATAATATAAACATGAATATAAGCAGTGGCATGTACAAACTAGATCATTAACCATACAGATAATATAAACATGAATATAAGCAGTGACATGTACAAACTAGATCATTAACCATACAGATAATATAAACATGAATATAAGCAGTGACATGTATAAACTAGATCATTAACCATACAGATAATATAAACATGAATATAAGCAGTGGCATGTACAAACTAGATCATTAACCATACAGATAATATAAACATCAATATAAGCAGTGACATGTACAAACTAGATCATTAACCATACAGATAATATAAACATGAATATAAGCAGTGGCATGTACAAACTAGATCATTAACCATACAGATAATATAAACATCAATATAAGCAGTGGCATGTACAAACTAGATCATTAACCATACAGATAATATAAACATGAATATAAGCAGTGGCATGTACAAACTAGATCATTAACCATACAGATAATATAAACATGAATATAAGCAGTGGCATGTACAAACTAGATCATTAACCATACAGATAATATAAACATCAATATAAGCAGTGGCATGTACAAACTAGATCATTAAACATACAGATAATATAAACATGAATATAAGCAGTGGCATGTACAAACTAGATCATTAACCATACAGATAATATAAACATGAATATAAGCAGTGACATGTACAAACTAGATCATTAACCATACAGATAATATAAACATGAATATAAGCAGTGACATGTACAAACTAGATCATTAACCATACAGATAATATAAACATCAATATAAGCAGTGACATGTACAAACTAGATCATTAACCATACAGATAATATAAACATCAATATAAGCAGTGGCATGTACAAACTAGATCATTAACCATACAGATAATATAAACATGAATATAAGCAGTGACATGTACAAACTAGATCATTAACCATACAGATAATATAAACATCAATATAAGCAGTGGCATGTACAAACTAGATCATTAACCATACAGATAATATAAACATCAATATAAGCAGTGGCATGTACAAACTAGATCATTAACCATACAGATAATATAAACATCAATATAAGCAGTGACATGTACAAACTAGATCATTAACCATACAGATAATATAAACATGAATATAAGCAGTGACATGTACAAACTAGATCATTAACCATACAGATAATATAAACATGAATATAAGCAGTGGCATGTACAAACTAGATCATTAACCATACAGATAATATAAACATCAATATAAGCAGTGGTATGTACAAACTAGATCATTAACCATACAGATAATATAAACATCAATATAAGCAGTGACATGTACAAACTAGATCATTAACCATACAGATAATATAAACATGAATATAAGCAGTGACATGTACAAACTAGATCATTAACCATACAGATAATATAAACATCAATATAAGCAGTGGCATGTACAAACTAGATCATTAACCATACAGATAATATAAACATGAATATAAGCAGTGACATGTACAAACTAGATCATTAACCATACAGATAATATAAACATGAATATAAGCAGTGGCATGTACAAACTAGATCATTAACCATACAGATAATATAAACATCAATATAAGCAGTGACATGTACAAACTAGATCATTAACCATACAGATAATATAAACATCAATATAAGCAGTGACATGTACAAACTAGATCATTAACCATACAGATAATATAAACATCAATATAAGCAGTGACATGTACAAACTAGATCATTAACCATACAGATAATATAAACATCAATATAAGCAGTGACATGTACAAACTAGATCATTAACCATACAGATAATATAAACATGAATATAAGCAGTGACATGTACAAACTAGATCATTAACCATACAGATAATATAAACATGAATATAAGCAGTGGCATGTACAAACTAGATCATTAACCATACAGATAATATAAACATGAATATAAGCAGTGGCATGTACAAACTAGATCATTAACCATACAGATAATATAAACATGAATATAAGCAGTGGCATGTACAAACTAGATCATTAACCATACAGATAATATAAACATGAATATAAGCAGTGACATGTACAAACTAGATCATTAACCATACAAATAATATAAACATGAATATAAGCAGTGGCATGTACAAACTAGATCATTAACCATACAGATAATATAAACATGAATATAAGCAGTGACATGTACAAACTAGATCATTAACCATACAGATAATATAAACATCAATATAAGCAGTGACATGTACAAACTAGATCATTAACCATACAGATAATATAAACATCAATATAAGCAGTGACATGTACAAACTAGATCATTAACCATACAGATAATATAAACATGAATATAAGCAGTGGCATGTACAAACTAGATCATTAACCATACAGATAATATAAACATCAATATAAGCAGTGACATGTACAAACTAGATCATTAACCATACAGATAATATAAACATCAATATAAGCAGTGGTATGTACAAACTAGATCATTAACCATACAGATAATATAAACATCAATATAAGCAGTGACATGTACAAACTAGATATGTTAACCATACAGCTAATATAAACATGAATATAAGCAGTGGCATGTACAAACTAGATCATTAACCATACAGATAATATAAACATCAATATAAGCAGTGACATGTACAAACTAGATCATTAACCATACAGATAATATAAACATCAATATAAGCAGTGGTATGTACAAACTAGATCATTAACCATACAGATAATATAAACATGAATATAAGCAGTGGCATGTACAAACTAGATCATTAACCATACAGATAATATAAACATGAATATAAGCAGTGGCATGTACAAACTAGATCATTAACCATACAGATAATATAAACATGAATATACGCAGTGGCATGTACAAACTAGATCATTAACCATACAGATAATATAAACATGAATATAAGCAGTGGCATGTACAAACTAGATCATTAACCATACAGATAATATAAACATGAATATAAGCAGTGGCATGTACAAACTAGATCATTAACCATACAGATAATATAAACATGAATATAAGCAGTGGCATGTACAAACTAGATCATTAACCATACAGATAATATAAACATGAATATAAGCAGTGGCATGTACAAACTAGATCATTAACCATACAGATAATATAAACATCAATATAAGCAGTGACATGTACAAACTAGATCATTAACCATACAGATAATATAAACATGAATATAAGCAGTGGCATGTACAAACTAGATCATTAACCATACAGATAATATAAACATGAATATAAGCAGTGACATGTACAAACTAGATCATTAACCATACAGATAATATAAACATCAATATAAGCAGTGACATGTACAAACTAGATCATTAACCATACAGATAATATAAACATCAATATAAGCAGTGACATGTACAAACTAGATCATTAACCATACAGATAATATAAACATGAATATAAGCAGTGGCATGTACAAACTAGATCATTAACCATACAGATAATATAAACATCAATATAAGCAGTGACATGTACAAACTAGATCATTAACCATACAGATAATATAAACATCAATATAAGCAGTGGTATGTACAAACTAGATCATTAACCATACAGATAATATAAACATCAATATAAGCAGTGACATGTACAAACTAGATCATTAACCATACAGATAATATAAACATGAATATAAGCAGTGGCATGTACAAACTAGATCATTAACCATACAGATAATATAAACATCAATATAAGCAGTGACATGTACAAACTAGATCATTAACCATACAGATAATATAAACATCAATATAAGCAGTGGTATGTACAAACTAGATCATTAACCATACAGATAATATAAACATGAATATAAGCAGTGGCATGTACAAACTAGATCATTAACCATACAGATAATATAAACATGAATATAAGCAGTGGCATGTACAAACTAGATCATTAACCATACAGATAATATAAACATGAATATAAGCAGTGGCATGTACAAACTAGATCATTAACCATACAGATAATATAAACATGAATATAAGCAGTGGCATGTACAAACTAGATCATTAACCATACAGATAATATAAACATGAATATAAGCAGTGGCATGTACAAACTAGATCATTAACCATACAGATAATATAAACATGAATATAAGCAGTGGCATGTACAAACTAGATCATTAACCATACAGATAATATAAACATGAATATAAGCAGTGGCATGTACAAACTAGATCATTAACCATACATATAATATAAACATGAATATAAGCAGTGGCATGTACAAACTAGATCATTAACCATACAGATAATATAAACATCAATATAAGCAGTGGCATGTACAAACTAGATCATTAACCATACAGATAATATAAACATGAATATAAGCAGTGGCATGTACAAACTAGATCATTAACCATACAGATAATATAAACATGAATATAAGCAGTGACATGTACAAACTAGATCATTAACCATACAGATAATATAAACATCAATATAAGCAGTGGCATGTACAAACTAGATCATTAACCATACAGATAATATAAACATCAATATAAGCAGTGACATGTACAAACTAGATCATTTCATTGTCAATTGTATTTGTAAACAAATCAAAATTTATGGTTTTATATATTCATAATTGTAGATAAGGTTATATAACTGCTTCAGACATTCAACACCTTCTGTATTTTATATATTCATAATTGTAGATAAGGTTATATAACTGCTTCAGACATTCAACACCTTCTGTATTTTATATATTTATAATTGTAGATAAGGTTATATAACTGCTTCAGACATTCAACACCTTCTGTATTTTATATATTATGATTATATAAGTGATTAAGATCTGTATGTGGTAACCCAGGTTCGAATCCCGGGAGTATCAAATGCTTCATTAATTTTATTGGAAGGTGTTTGGTGTTGGGAGTGAGATAAACATGAATTATATTATACGTATATTCTTATCTTATGGTTGAGGTTCGCTTATACTTACTATTAATATATAGTATCTCTGGTGTTTTACTAATTTATGATCGCCTTTCCCCCTGCTAGTATTGCTCTTCCATCTTACGTGACCTTAATCATATGCCTTTATCATTAATTTTATTCCCTGTTATATCCGTGATTCACTAGTAATTTCAGAGAATAACATCCTAATTATTTCTCGTTCTCTTGCCTGATATTCCTGTATTTCTCAGTTCTCTTGATAGCGTAATGGTTAGTGCACGGAATTTCGGTGTGAGTATCCTAGGTTCGAATCCTTGGAGTACCACATGACATATTATTTGTTTCATTGATTTCATTAATTAGGTTTATTTGTACTTTAACTGGTGGGTTGGTGGTAATATGAATTGCATGGTTTTGTTGATTTACATTCTTCGTGTTTTTGTCTATTATTCACCTTTATTCTGCTTCTTTTGTCTGCCTATGTTGTTGATACCTTTGCATTACCATATAAGGTATATACATTTCTTCGATTTCCAATTTGTTATTCAAAATAAACTGTTGCATAGCTAAGATGTGCTGCATTACTTTTCAAGATTACCCACGCAGTTTATTTTCCAACAACATCTAAATTACTGTCTTGATAGTTTAAGAGGAATTTGTAGCAGTAAAAATGGTTAAGTGAGATAGTTCCAAGAGTGTTCATTGCTGGAGGCTCTTTTGAAATTGAATAAAATCCTCTAATAGTAGCCAGAATAATGTTAAAATAACGTTGCCGGTACAGAAGGGGTTAATAGTGTTGATAAAGTGTTGGGTCATTGGTCCTTCCTCACCATCCAAAGGTCACCCAGAGGTCCGGGAGTCTACAGGTACAGGCACTCAAACAAATTCCTGGGCCTCTTATTCTTTTCATTCATCTTTATCATCATCCATGGCAGGCTAAGTTAGTCCATATGGTGCAGGACAAAGGTTTCTCTCAAGCTTTTCCACATATCCTGGTCATATGTTTTCCATATTTGAGTTTTGTTGACATCTCTTTGTAAACAACATGTACAGTTGCCCACATAAGTCTTGTTCCTCGTTGTGATCCTATGTTTGAAAGTAAAATGGCATGAGTTAATTGTGAGTGTGGTTCCTCTGTTGTATAAGCAGATGAGGTATCCACTGCTTACATAATCTACACTCGTAATTCAGTCATGCGCATTACATTTATATGCAATATATTACGAAGAGCAAAATAACTAATGTGGGCAACTGTACCTATTTGTAACTAAACCTTTTTGAATTGACTTGATAACGATGAGATAAGTCACGAGTTGAAGTAGATGATTGAACTGGTGGGGGCTGCTAAACATTAACCCTTCCAGTACCGGTGCCGTCATTTTAACTTTATTCTGGCTACTAGTACACGATTGTATTCAGTTTGAATAAGGCCTCCAAAAATGAACAAGCTTCGAACTAACTCACTTACCTCTTGTTACTACCTCATATCCTTCTTAACCCTGGAGAGGTAATGCTCAAAAACGTAATTTTCATGGTATGGTCGTTGTGAATATGCACGTTGAATTTGACCTCAAATATCTCCCAAACCAAAAGACTTAGAGACTTAATGAAAATTGTTAAAAATAATATAAGAATCCCTTAATATTGTGTTAGTAAATGATAGATATTGAAAACTAATTAGTATTTTTAAATAATTTAATACAAAAATAAGTAGAGGTTTTAAGTTAGTCTTACTTAAAAAATGAAAAACAAAAATACTAAATTCGTCCTGAGGGTGCTGGGACTCTGAGGTTGTTGATGGCAATGGTGGGGCTGATTGGTATATGAAGAACGACCCTGTAGTCCCCATACGTTGAGAGAAGTGCGAAGTTGCAAAATGGGTTAAAATTTCGACCATCTAAAAAATGTGCCCCATTTTCAAAAAATTGTGTTGATACCCAAATATACTTGAAATCAAACAAAAATCAACATATTGCTTCCTACATGCTCCTATTATAATACCAAAGTGCAATAATCGAGATCTGAGTAACATAGATACTACAATAAAATGTTATATGGAGGTAACTGAAATCATGTCATCAAAAATTCCTTACCCAAAGTATGGCAACATCAGACACACTAACCAGCTGAGCTTGTTCCCTCACCATCTGATTAAGATGCCTATCACTTCCGGATAAATATCTCAAGTCACAATATCACTAGTGTCCACTTTTCGATATAAGTAAATGTCACTACTGTGACGTCTACCAGCGTTGGCAGAATCGCCTCTCGTTAGCCACTAGCGCTCGCCAGGGACATCGAAATGGGCTACAGTTATCAGAGAATGTTGTTCTTTCTTTCCTAGTAATCGCATTGTCACAGACAGTCCAGTGGTGGTCTTTGTTTTCGTCTGTGACAACGGGTTATATTTTATATCAACAGTAGTGATGATAGTACCAGCGTGGGAATGAGAAAGACTTTCAGAGCGAGATGGTAGTGAGTGTCTGTAGGTGCGGGTGCCTTCCTGCCTCTCGCTCGCCATTGGCCGGCATGTCCTGCTGTGTCACATGATACCTGCTGTCTTGTAACGTCTCGGACCGTGATTGGCCGACCATCGCGCCTTTGCGGGCTCCTGTGTAACTTGCCTCCTCCATGAGGCTCCCCAGGAGCTGTCCTCGTCAGGACAGGCTTGGCGCACGTGCTTCTAACATCCCTTTGAATACTATCCCCCGATCACCACCTTTATTACTGTTTCTGTCTCTGAACTTCTTCTTTTCCATTACTTCTCGCCTTTATTCAATTACTTATCCCCTTGGGTTCTGCATACGGTTTTCATAGCCGGCCCTTTGTATTGCATGCGCCGTCCTCAGATATATTTACATGTACTTAGAATAGGTTTGAGGGTTCTTAGTTAGTATAGGTTAAGAACTTTGTGTGTCTCCATTATTGATTTAGTGTGTCTGCTCTTTTATTTAATGCTAGACTGGGATAAGGTAACTGTAGTCGTTGTCTCCGATGTGTGTACGGTTTGCCTATACCTACACGACTTCGACCGGTCCTGTGGTAGCCTGGGTTGTCTTTTTGGTTGCGTCCTTTGCGAGTGCAGCATTGTGTTGACTGAGGGTTTTGGCCTGTTCCAGTTCCACACTTTGCTGCCTCTTTGCGTGTCTTTAGAGGGTCGCCAGGATAGAACCAGATACTTGTGATCTGGATCTATCGAGAGAGCACCCTAGTCAAATAACGTAACTTAAAGGATGCAGTCTTAAGGACATCGCTAGGCTACGAGCCTGTCTTGCTCAACCCCAGTTCCTTACCTAGAGTATCCCAGCTAGACATTATTAATTGAGTAGACACTTGTTAGTATTTAATATAAGCTCTTTGATATGTGTGCATTATTATTCACAGCATTTATTAGTCTACTGTAGGTTGTTGTTGAGTCGCACAACCATAGCAGACTGTTTCGTTGATGAGGAAGTACTTCTTTTAGTGTCGAGCATTGCTACCGTTGCGCATTTATAGTATTCTCGTGTCAGTTAATATTATATGTCCTATCTTTTAGTGTATTCGATTTACATGTGTGGTGTCCTGCCTCCTGCCTTTATATAGTTTAAGATACGAGCATCTTATGAGCATCAGACTTTCTTCAGAAGTTTCCAGGTCTATGCTGTAGGAGTATACTTCACTTTCTTTCAGATAGGAGTGAAGAGTTTATTGTTGTTTAGAGTAACTGTATTGAAGCATCTTTTTATTGTATTAATTCTTGCAGTGATTTAATTGATCTTTCCATAGATTCCTTTTTATGAATTTTAATGTAACTTGCATCTTGTTTGTTATCAGGCTATACCAGTGTGGGTTAGCCTGAAGTAGAGTACATTTATGCCCAGTTAAGGATATCCCGCTATCACAGATTAACTCTGGAGGGTATAGGTGTTTTGTTTGCCGGCATATAAGTTCGAGGGTTTGGATCTAGCTTACCGTTGTTGCATAGTGCCCTATTACTAGTCCAATCATTAAGTGCCCTTGTTTTATTCGTAGTCCCGGTCGTAACACTACCTATGTAAGGCTGTTGCAGATTTGCAACAGACATATCCTGTTTGAGGCTGTTCTCATGTTGCTGGGTGAGCAGCGCCTCCACACCCGACTGAGGCCTACAGCAGACTGACTGCCTGCTGGCAGATAACTGAGAATATGGCCATGTGGGATGTGCAGACTCAAAAACAATTGTTTTACGCACCTCGCCCATGCAAATAGGCAACAGCGTATCCTCTCCAAGGTTAAACTGCACAGAAAGCTTCTAAATATTGCTAGAATAATATATAACAGACGTTGCTGATACAAAAGGGGTTAAGTTTTCAAAATATGAAACTAGTATCTTCAACATTTTTCCGAGTCATCCTGTTCCTTGAAATTGATAATATCCACCCTAACAAGAACCCCCCCTCTCCACCACCCACACACAAAGACACACACTCACACACAAAACACTGTCAACATTGTCTTCAAGGGGGGTTACCTGCTTTTTTTCTCGCTCTCCCTCTCTCTCTGAGTTATATCCATTCGGCCCCATTCAGCCTACTGTTTAAAGACGTTTATCCCCATCAAGGTGTCGATTGTTTCCTGGTGAGCGGTAGGGAGCCAGCATATTATTTTAAATGTTTTTGACAGCAGGCTAAATTTCTCCGGCGAAGCCAGATTTCTCCATACAACGCTGGCTCGCTATCGCTCGCCAAGAAGAAATCGACACCTGGATGGGGTTAAACGTCTTAACATAGTAGGCTGAATGGAGCGAATGGATACAAGCCAGAGAAAGAGGGAAAAGGAGAGAACACCAAGCATGTTGAAATGATGGGTTTGCTATCCCCAACTGCAACAACCAGTTGCAGAATTGCCAGTCTGCAGCTGGGTCCACCAGCCAAACCCATCACCAGGAAACAACGAAGAAGCAAGAAAATGCAGGAGCGACCCCTATCACCCAGAGCCCCTCATTTTCTATCATGCCAAACAGCAGTTATGAGCATGGGAAACTGCTCCAGCCAACCACAGCCCTGCTTTCAAACCACACCAGCCAATGACAGGACAGCATTCCCTCCATCCCCAGATCTGCAATATGATGAAGCATTGTTTATGCGAGTTGAACACCAGCGACCAGAAGCTTACAGATATAAATGGACCTGATCAGGAGTACCAGTTATGCCGGTTCCGTAGATCCAATAACCTCCAGACAAGAAGCACAAATAGGCCAGCAATACACCAGTATGTCTAAGAGTCTGGAGGAGGATGTAATCCTAATAAGTAAGATTTCTCCCAGAATAGTACAAATAAATGCTATGTATGATATAAATATATTATCTAGTATATAAGTACACCTATATATATTAACCAGCCATGTCTACTTTTAGTATTTACCCTCACAACTTCATCACAACGAATTCACAATACCCCTATTGCCACGAGACTATATAAACGAGAGTCAAGAATTAAGTCAGATTATGCTTCAAAGATTTAGGAGGAAAGTATGCAAACCTCCACTGCGGTACTGTACTCAGCCTGAAAAGGACAGGACAGCTAACCACAGCAGAAGCTTGCCCCAGCCCTGCCCCCTGCCTGTGAAAATGCTAGACCTGTGGTGCCCTCTGACATCTGGAACCTGAAGTACTGCTCGAGGGACACCCTACCCTCCTGAAGTGCTACTCTAGAACCTATGCTCTACGTAGACCAGCCCTGCTCTCTCACTACCCTCCAAACTTACCCTAAGTGTCTCTGTATATCTTGAGTTGTGATTATTGTTGTCGAGGTATAGGTTAAAATATGTGAATCGTGTAGCGTGTGATTTTAAATAGATCTGTGCCAAGATCTTGTAATTGCGTAACTGTTAATCCTTCTGAAACTGATAGTAATTCTTCTCTAAGCTCTGTGTTCAAGATCCTATATTCATACTGTTTAAATATTTTCTAGAACGTCCTACGCATACGTTATATACTTGCGTTCCTTAATTTATCACGCCACGCACTCACAGATTTTCCTAATATATGTATTCTGTTATGTATGTTACAAGTTGAGGTCGAAGTGTATTTCGTGTCTTGATTCCCCTTCCTAATTCATAACTAATTACCTAGAACCTACGCCCAATTTCATATTTAATTTATCTCAGTGTAAAGCTCATCATTCCCCAAGTTATATACTTCCCAAGTGCCCCCATTTCTCATACGATTACTTAATCGTTGTTGTGATTATTGTATGAACTAGTATTATCATTCATGCGAGTAATGATGTAGATAATTTTGATTCTTCTTGTCTAGGAATTCTAGCATTGCATAGAGTCTCTTATCTAAATTTTCCATCATTTCATATACACCACTTATTAGGGTGAATTCTTTGTAAGACTCTGTTAACTCGTTCAGATATCTTGTTAATACCCTTCTGAGTATATTTTCATAGTACAACTTCGTCTTGTGCGTCACTTTTAACATAATTAATATTTTGTTAATTAATTCCTTACGCCATTACCATTATAAGCGTTGCCAGGACATCTACTAATTAATCGCCTTTGATTAATTAGACTTTGTCTTTATATCCAGTTAGTATTTATTTGTCTTTGATTCAGTTATAATTATATTAATAACTTTACATTTGAATTCCTCGACCGAGTTTGTAATTATTGCATACGTTCGATTGAAGAGAATAATACAGTTCAAATAATAATTTACCTAATTTGAGCAACATACATAGTAAATTGTGAAAATAAATAAGTAATACTTTATCCCCAGTTTCATTGTAATATCTCTGAGAATAAGTTCATATTAACACAAACCAGAATTGTATTTTCCAACCCCGCAGTAGAATTATTGACCTGACACGCTAGCTGATTAAAGGTCGTGTTTACCTGGAGAGCATTTACCTAGCTCAAGCGCGGGCGCCCCACCTAGTACATCTGGCTCACTGCTTGTGTATTTGTTTTTACTCTCGGCTCATTCATTCTCTTTTATATCGAGAGTATTAAAATTTATCTTTATTGCTGTTTCATTCACGTAAGACACTCGACCCACATCATTATTATTATTAAGGGTTGATAATATAGGTCACGTGTTTATTTACTTGCATATTGCCTGTTTTGTTTATTACCAACACTGAATTAACATTGATCTCACCTTGGTCTAGCATATATTCGCCTATTACCTTATAATTCCCATAATTATTAAGGTAATACTATAACCTGAATTACCCATAATTATAAACCAAGCCATAAGTGAAGATAGTATTTCTATGCCTTTGAAAAAACTTGTGTGTATAATTCTCCTGTGTGTTGTTATCGAGTTTTGTAGTACCTAGTTGAATACTTATTTGTGATATTAAGAACGTGTTCGGGGAGTTCCTGTTGAGTTTATTTACGATCTATAAGTCCATATCTGGATTTTAGTAAACACTATATCACAAGCTATAAATACTATAGCCCGACAAAACACATGTCATCCCCCTTAACTACTGGAGGTGGCATGACCTTCTGTTGTTATACCTGGATAATGGTGCAGGAATTGTCTGTGGACACAAAGGGTTGGTTGCTTTGTATTACCAAAACCTTACATATATACCGGTACTGGAGGTGGCATGACCTTCTGTTGTTATACCTGGATAATGGTGCAGGAATTGTCTGTGGACACAAAGGGTTGGTTGCTTTGTATTACCAAAACCTTACATATATAT
The DNA here is from genome assembly GCA_037953745.1 of Lithodes maja. Classification (NCBI taxonomy): domain Eukaryota; kingdom Metazoa; phylum Arthropoda; class Malacostraca; order Decapoda; family Lithodidae; genus Lithodes; species Lithodes maja. Next base: position 17,003 of record JBAKBP010020112.1, read on the forward strand.
CGGTACTGGGAACCTACACCTGCTTCCCCCGCTGCTGCGGCTGTTGCTGTTGTTGTTGGCGGAGTTGGGAATTAAAGAGAATCTCGAATAGTACAAAGGAGTACAAAGGAAATCAAGCAACAACAGATCTAGTGACCCTTCTAGGTTGCTTGTCCTCCAAAACACTGTGGATCAAGTGTCCAAATAGTGGGTTAGAGTGGGTAAGGGAACATTGGAAAGGGAATTACTGCCCTGGAACTAATGTCCGTGGCAGGATTAGGAAGTTAGTAGGGGACAGATGGGTTAGTAACTGAGTAATTGTCGCTGCATTTGTTAAACTACCGATTTTATGGATAGTATATTTTTGGCTAGGCTATCTATATTAACCCTTTGACATGTTTTCTTGTATTATACTCTGGCTAACTTTAGATGACTGTTTTCAGCTTAGAAACGGTCTATGGGAGTTAAATGACAATTGAGATGTCTTTAACCCATATGGTTCCCGAACTCCTTCCGAATATTAATAAACTTAATGTCTAATGATAGCAAGATAACAAATATAGGTGTCATCATATATTGCAAATATTAGGATATTGAACCAACTAGTGTAGTGGAGAGCGTTATTCAGTTCCTCCCAGTGGTCCCAGTGGCCCAGCTCAATACTTTTTCACAATCACTGCCAACTGTTACTGCCTCACTTGAGCAGTGAGATGGGTGTTTGGGTTGGGCTATAGGTCTTCCCACACAGATACCCTGGTATGTCTGACCAAAGGCCTTGACCTGGGTGACCTTCCACTTGGGGACCTTAGGGTATAATTATACAGTAGTTCAGTACATCCTTGTACTCACCTATACTCTGTTTCATTTCAGCTGACGATAAATTGAATCCCTGATGAGCTAATGTATCGACACAAAATGGAAATAATATGAAACTGTATGTCTCTGTATCATATTAAGATCAAGTTGTGTATACTTAGCACCATATTGCACTACAAAATCATCAAAATAACTGATCAATCTTGATGGAAATTTTGCAATTTACCGTCAGTTGAAAAGAAATAGAGTATAGGATGCTTAAACCTTCAAACTGATTTGGAACAAGCTTGCCATGTAATTGTTGTTATATTTACAGTACTGTATATTGTGTTAAGCGAAGCATATTAATATATCTATAAAATGAACTTTAGTTTGATATATAGCAAAATCTATTGTTCACGATGTATGGAACCATTGAGATATAGAGTGTGAGTGTGTGTGTGTGAAGTACTGAACAGAGAGAGAGAGAGTGAGAGTTAGCGAGTGTTTGTGCTTATATGTGTGTGTGTGTGTGTGTGTGTGTGTGTGTGTGTGTGTGTGTGTGTGTGAAGTACTGAACAGAGGGAGAGAGAAGGGTGGCGGGATCCCAGACATAAAGCATCAGCCAGTAAGACCAATAATTAGATGATAACAAACAAGGGATGATATAGAGCGTATTATAATTGCCTGACAAACACAATTTACGTCTGAAGAACGGCCTCATTAAGGGGAGATGGGCTGGTTTTTCTGGCACCCCGTCTCCCTCATTGTTAGCCCCACTAGATTTGTGATTATAAGTCGCTTGCCCCATTAGTTTGGCGAATTTAATATAGTTCACTACATTTCTGTCACTTTTAAGACCTTTCGTGCCATTTGAGTGTCAATTGTTTTTCTTGGCGAGCGATAGCGAGCCTGTTATTTAGAAGGAACCGGCCATTGGCCGGGATATTTTTCTACCGAAAAATGTACAAATATATCTTAGGGGTAATTTTTTAAGCTTGATGGAGATCTAGGGGACAAACTATATACCTGCCCTTAACTACCTGCCAAACACAATATACGTCTGAAGAACGGCCTCATTAATTGTGGGTTTGGTCAATCATTGAGCCAACCAATCAAACACCGCTCTTAACAACACACTATCAGCTCATTAACCTGCTTTCAATTATCAGGGTATAATTTAATTGATTAGTGTTGCTGGGTGATGTACCGCCATCACATGTTTTTGATTACTGATATCATCTTTTTCCAATATCCTATCCTATAAATACAGTATGCAGTATATATATATATATATATATATATATATATATTGAGAATATATCACAAATACACGTGAGCCACTAAATGTTTCTAATCTCTCAGTGGGGATCGAACCGTCGACCATCAGGACGATAGCCGACGCTTTAATCAACTACACCACGGCAGTCTACAGATGTGGTTTGGTGAGAATTTGCCAGAGGGATTTACCCCTGATCAATATCTTGATTTAGCTTGGTTAAATGATGCCAAGCAAGATGCTCAGCTGCAGGCACAACAAGCTCAGCTGAAAGTACAGTCACAACAAACCCAAATATAGGCACAACAAACCCAGGCACAACTAGATCATGAATATTGCATGGCCCAATTAACTGCTCAAACAATGTCCAAAAACAATGTGCTTGCTCCCCCTCCGGGATTAACCATGACTAGTGTAATTCCCCCATTCACCGAAGACAATGTTCAGGACTTTTTTGTGTTGTTCGAGGAGGTTGCTACAGGTATGGGGTGGACAAGGGATCGGTGGCCATTTATGTTGCAAATGGTGTTGACAGGACAAGGTCGGGAAACTTACATATCAGTAGAGTCTGAGGTTCGGCAAGACTATGACCGTCTCAAAGCAGCTATTCTTAAAACCTACAAACTGCTGCCTGAAGCATATAGACAGGCTTTCAGAAAGACTCATAAAAAATTTGAGGAAACCCATACAGTGTTTGCCAGGACCATGAACAAAGCTTTAAATAACTGGCTAACAAGTAAGAATGTCACTGAGTTTAAGGGTCTGAAAGAGTTAATCTTGCTTGAGAACTTCCTATGGAAGGTAGATTCATCAGTAGCCTATCATTTGAGAGGGAAAAAGGTAGAAACTCTTGCCGAAGCTGCAGAAATGGCTGATACATATATACTAAACAACAAATTTCGTGGGAAAAAGCCCTATGATAATAATAAGTTCTCCAATCACAAATCTGATAAATCTAGTCACTCGCAATAGCCTGTAACGTCTCTCCATGTAAGCCAAACTAAAAATTCTCCCCCAACTAAGAATGTGACTCCTGGTAATGGTAACAGAGGTGGGGCCTAAACCAATAATAATAATGTTTACAAGGGGAATGTATCCCAGAAAGTGTGTACCTATTGTGGCAAGAGAGGCCACTTAGCTTATCAATGTTGGGCCAAGGAGAGAGCCGAGAGATCGGGGCCGACAGTAGCCGCAGTAACTGCCTCCCCAAATAACCCAAACCACCCAAATGTGCCTTTGAAGCAGGAGTACCTAGCTAACGTAAATCAGACAGGAAATGGTGTAGTAGCGTGTGTGGTACAACCTGCAAGGGTTAAGCCTGTCTTAGTGTCTCCATCAGTTCAGGATAGTTACCGTCCCTTTATTTCATCTGGATGTGTGAAAATAAATGGTTGTGTACATGAGGTAAAAATCTTGAGAGATACTGGTTCTACTAGCACCCTCATGGTGAATCCTTTTTCTGAATGCCCAACTGGCGAATCAGTAATAATGAGAGGTGCTGGAGGTCAATTGTCTGCTAACTTGGTGAATGGTGAGCTTGAGTGTGATTTGCTGAAGGGTGAAGCTGTATAGCTTTGTGTAGGCCTCAGGACATCCCTGTGCCTGGGGTAACACTCCTTTTGGGGAATGATGTGGCTGGTGAGAGGGTCCGACCAGACCCCATTTTGTCACTTTCCCCTGTTGACGAGCCACTTACTGGTGAGCTCGAGAAGGAGATGTCAAAGGTTTTCCCAGTGTGTGCTGTCACTCGATCTATGGCCCAAATAGCAGTTCCCTAAGATATAATTGTACAAACTGTGAAGGTAGATATAAGGGATGAAAGAGTAGTGAATGATGCTCTAACTGTGCCTGATGTGGAGACTGAAGTAGATCTGTCTGAAACTTTTATGGCTAACCTTGAGCCAAATGATCATGAAACCCCTCCTAATTGTCCTAGTGGCCTGGTAGAGTTGCAGAGAGATAACAGTGAGTGTAAGGAGTTAGCTGCCAGTGCCGTGAATGAAGTGAGAGTGAGAAGGAGAAGAGTGAATGTTTCTATATGAAGAAAGGAGTGTTGTGGCGCAGGTGGAGACCGCCACAACGTACATCAGGTAGTAGTTCCTAAACCTTGTCGTAGAGATATACTAGAAATGGCCCATAGTATACCCTTAGCAGGGCACCTAGGTGTGAGGAAAACCTTAGATCGCATTAGAGCCCACTTTCACTGGCCAGGAATGCGTGCAGATGTAGTGGAGTTCTGTAGAGTGTGTCACACCTGCCAGATGACCGGAAAACCTAATCAAAAGATACCTGCACACCCTCTGGTGCCCTTACCAGTGTTCGAGAACCTTTTCTCCTCGGGTGGTAGTGGATATCGTTGGCCCATTGCCAAAGACATCCAGGGACATATATATTTGTTAACTATAATGGACATGGCAACTCGATACCCAGAAGCTATACCGTTAAGAAATACTTCAGCCCAAACAGTCATTAAGGAACTACTCAAATTCTTCACCAAAATGGGTTTCCCCCATGAGTGATCAAGGTACTAATTTAACTTCCAATATATTTCAGCAGTCCCTGAAGGAATTGGGTATCGACCATGTGAAGTCCAGCTCCTACCACCCAGAGAGTCAAGGGGTCCTCGAACGATACCATCAAACTCTAAAATCCATGTTCAGAAAATATTGTGAGGACACGGAGGTGATTCTTGTTTGCCACCCGTGAGGTTCCAACTGAATCTCTGGGCTTCTCACCCAATGAACTAGTTTTCGGTCACCAGGTACGTGGCCCTTTGCAGTTATTGCAGGACAGCCTAGTTGGTCAGGAAGGGAACCAAAATCTCCTCAGGTATGTGTCAGAGTTCAAAACCCGGCTGAGATTCTCGTGCAAGTTTGCAGCACAAAATCTAAGAGTGGCTAAAGACACCATGAAAGTATGGTACGATAAAAGAGCCTGTGTGAGGGAGTTTCAGCCCAGTGATGAGGTCTTGGTTCTCATTCCCCTTTTCGGCCAACCTTTATCTGCAAAATTTAGAGGACCATATAAAGTAGTAAAAAGGGTGAGTGTTACTGACTACTTAGTGGCTACCCCAGACAGGAGGAAGCCTAAGCAAGTATTTCACATAAATATGTTAAAACCCTATCATAGGTCCCCTGACTCCTCTCCTCCAGATTCTCCTGCTGTGGCAGTAATAAGGACCTGTGGACATCCTGGTGCGGGTGATGTTTGTAGTCCTTACCCACAGACTGTCCCAGATCCTGAAGGTATCGATTTTGACTTGTCTTGTGGTCTATCCAACTTTAAATATAATTCAGTAGCATGGGGGAATTACCAACTAAATTATGTCATCTTCCCCCTCAGAGAAAGCTAACGAACTAATCCATGTTTTATCAGAGTCTCCCAGTGTGTTCCGTGATACTCCAGGGCTCACCTCATTGGCCGTGCATGACATAGATGTCGGAGATGCAGCACCCATCAAATTATCCCCATACCGTGTCTCACCACAGCGCAGGAGTATTCTGCAAGTTGAATTAGATTTCATGTTGTCAAATGCCATAATTACTAGAGCCTTAAGCCAGTGGAGTAGTCCGGTCACACTTGTGCCTAAGCCAGACGGGAGTTATAGATTTTGTATGGACTACAGACAAGTCAATGCCTTAACAAAGAGTGATACCTATCCACTGCCACGGATTGATGATTGTATTGACCAGATTGGCACATCCAGTTATATAAGTAAAATTGCCCTTATGAAAGGATATTGGCAAGTACCTCTTACACCTAGAGCAAGGGAGATTTCATGTTTTGTGGTAAACAATCAATCCATTCATATGGATAATGGGATCCATCTTGCACAAAGAAAGCTCATCTCCACCTTCCAGCAAGTTTACTGGACCCCATCACCTTACGTCACCGCAAAACGCATCACCGTGTCATGCAAAGCATATGCGTTGGGAAAGGACAGAACCCGCACAGCTGGGCCATCCGGAAAATTAATTGCCTCCAAACCTTGGCAATTGCTTGCAGTAGACATGATGGGCCCATTAGAAAATAGTCACGGATTCAAGTATATCATCACTTTTGTGGACACGTACTCCAAGTATATTATTGCATGTCCAGCAAAAGATCATTCAGCCATTGCAGTAGCTGAAACAATTATTCAGCATGTCTTCCATTATTTTGGACTACCAGAAGCAATCCATTCCGATAATGCCCCAGAATTTACCAGTCACATATGGTCGCAGTTATCGATGATGTGTGGTTTCAAAATAAGTTATTCCTCCCCATACTGGACTCAAGGGAATTCAATCTGCGAGAGAAGCCACAGAACTATAGCCAATCAAATCCGAACCCGGTTGCAACAAATGGATTCCAAAGATTGGTCCAGCCAAGTTCGTATCGTGCAATGGGGGATCAACACTTGCCCTCGAGAAGACGGAATATCACCACATGAGCGAGTATTTGGAGTGGCACTATTGCTCCTTCCCCTTCGTCATCTAGCTGCCCCGTATGAGCCCTCCTCCAATTTCGACCAGTCTTTAGTTCATCTCAAGAATCGGCTACGACAAATTCAGTATGTGCAAGATCTGCAACCTGATGAAACTCCCAAGTCCAGCCCTCACTGAATTGGTGATCTAATTATGGTTGCCCACTTACCAGTACCATCCAAGCTCAAACCCAGGTTTAAAGGACCTTTGAAATTTTGTCTGTTCCAAACTGCTACCAGGTTATCATCAATTATTTTGGTGAGTCGCGCACATATCGTAACAGGCATGTCCGTAGATTTCAACCTATTAATGAGAATATAGTTATGCTTGCTGACCCCATTCAGAATGACACATTGCCTGCAACTAGTAACCAGAATTTAGGATCCACAAAACCTGCCTTACCTGACCTCATTCTACCTGTGACACCCACCCGCAAACAAATAACTCTTCCAGATTTGAACACTTTAGCTCATACATCCACCCCCCTGTTACAGCCACGCCCACCCCCTATTGTGTACACACCCATCCCTGTTCTACCTATACACACTGTCTCTGCTCCTTCAATCCTTCCTTCTCAAGCCGGTCATCAACCACTCTCTTTACCTGTTCAGGCCTCACCATCTGTCAGTGTACCTAACGTTTCAGAATCCTCAGGTACTCTACCTACAACTCCCATAATTGCCAACATTCCTAATCTCATTACTGCACCTGTCACTTCCGCTTCTCACCCTCCCTCTTCTTTGCCTCTTTCTTTACCTATAGCTCTTGTTTATAATCTTTCCGGTTCCCAATCTTATGCATCTAAACTAAAATCTCCAGTCCCTTCCGGATCTCAATCCCAAATTAATCCAGTGACACGACCTCTTCCAGTACTTACCAGGGCCATTCCTCAATCATCTTATAACTCACGACCATCTCCATTAATCCGTCCCAGACATAACATAACAAATAAACCATCACAATCTTCTAGCTCTGCTTTTTCACCTTCCCCACAATCACGTGTTTTTCCAACTTCACAAATTCCTACTCAATCAAACCCTACATGCTCAAGATCTGGTCGACGTGTGGTGCCCCCTCAACGATGGGCGCCTTCCTTCAAACCTACATACATCCGGCGAGGTCACCCCAAACCTACCTTGCCAGCTCCACTGATAGCCACACCAACTAATGCAAGGTCACCCCTACCTGGTCCAGCCCCACCTACCTCCAAGCACTCATCACCAGCCATTCCTGTCCGAGTCACTACTCCTCTCCATCCAGCAGTGACCAGACCTCCTCCAAGGACACCTCCTCCTACAACGACCCCTTCGGCGACTCCACCAGCAATGAAAATAAACAGTGTACACATTTTTGATGGCATCAAACCAAAACCTGTGAAAACTCCTAACCAGCTGATACAACTAGCTGCTCACGCCGAAGTACCTCTCCAATTAAACCTGACCATGGACGTCAACAAACCGATGGACGTCCCTACCACATTATGGCTGCTCACTTTACAAAACCTGACACCCGTCATGAACACAACCACCACCCGATCCTACACTCTTCAAGCGCGATGTCGCAACTTTTACCTCGCCGAGAGTGGTGAAATGACGGGGTTGCTACAGCCAAATGCAAAAGCCAGTTGTAGAATTGCCAGCCTGCAACTGGATCCACAAGGTTAACCAACAACACAGAAGCAGAGGAGGGACAAGAAAATGCAGGAGCCATTCTTGCCGCCCAGTGCTTCTCATGTTCTATGGGACCATGCAGCAGTTATGAGCATGGGAAATTGTCCCAGCTAACCACAGCCCTGGTTTCAAACCACACCAGCCAATCACAGGACAGCATCCCCTCCAGTTCCGGATCTTCAATATGATGAAGGCATGTGTATGCAAGTTAAACACCAGCGACCGGAAGCTTACAGGTACAAATGGACCTGAGCAAGAGTACCAGTTATGACAGTCCTGTAGATGTAATAACCTCCAGGGAAGAAGCAAAAATAGGCGAGCAATATCCAAGTCTGTCTAAGAGTCTGGAGAATGATGCAATCCTTATAAGTAAGATTTTTCCAAGAACAGGTTAAATAAATGCCATGTATGATGTAAATGTGTTACCTAATATATAAGTAAACCTATAACTATTAACCAGCTATGTCTATGATAAGTATTAAACCTCACAATTAAATCACAACGAATTCACAATACCCTTATTACCGCGAGACTGTATAAAAGAGAGTCAAGAATTAACTCAGATATTACCTCAAAGATTTGGTGGAAAAGTATGCAAAAATCCACTGCGGTACTGTACTCAGCCTTGAAAAAGGACAGGACAGCTAACCACAGCAGAAGCTTGCCCCAAACCTGCCCCTTGCCGGAGAGAGTGCTAGACCTGTGGTGCCCTCTGAAGTCTGGAACCTGAAGTCCTGCTCGAGTGACGCCCTACCCCCCTGAAGTGCTGCTCCACGAACCTACGATCTACGTCGGCCAGCCTTGCTATCTCTCTACCCTCCAACATTACCCTAAGTGTCTCTGTATATCTTACATTGTGATTATTGTTGTCAAGGTATAGGTTAAAATATGTGAATTGTGTAAGCGTGAGATTATATCTAGATCTGCGCCCAAGATCCTTAATTGCGTATGTGTTAATCCTTCTGAAACTGATATTAACTCTTATCTAGATCTGTGTTAAAGATCCTATATTCATCTTGTTTAAATATCCTATAGAACGTCCTACGCATACGTTATATACTCGTGTTAATTAATTCATCTCGCCACGCACTCGCAGATGTTCCTAGTATATGTATTCTGTTATGTATGTTACAAGTTGAGGTCGAAGTGTATTTCGTGTTTTGATTCCCCTTCTTAACTCATAACTTATTATCAAAAACCAACTCTCAATTTCATAATTAATTTATCTCAGTATCCGTTGTGAAGTTTTATCATTCACTTAACCCGTGGAGCCCCGGCTAGTTTTGTAATGTTTGTTCACCAGAACCCGGCCGGTTTTCAAAAAATGGTTTTATTCCAGAAACAATAGCGAATGGGTTAGGATTGAAGGAAAAACCACGAAAAACCGCTCAAAAAGCTTAAAGAATGGTCCTACAGAGCCCCCGAAAACGTATTTTACAAGAGTAAAAAATTGAAGGCAATTACCCCAAAATCCAGGTTATTGCGCGCTCACGCGCACGCACGTGGACTTTGAGAGTTTTCAACCATCGGCACGGTTGCGTGGGATACGTACACAATTCCCATACAAATCTGAGCCCTCTTGAGTGGCTACACCTGAGGTTACGGTCGGCGCAATTAGGGTGACGCGTCAGACGCGTCGCTGGGGCTGTGCGTTACATACATCGCCGACACGTCAGACGCATCGCTGGGGCTGTACGGGTTAATATATATACTTCCCAAGCCCCCATATTTAATAGTGGCCACTTCATCATTGACGATATTGCCTATTAGTATAATAGTCTCCATTCAACATCCCGTGTCAGCATTTTGAATCTACCGCACGGAAGGATCACGGAGGACTCATCATAAGTGCACGCTTAATTCCCTTATGGGATCGTCATTATGATTGGGTACCCTACAGAAAAAACTCCGTAAAACATAAAAAATAAAATATAACTTAATATCCGTTATCATATGTCTTTCCATATGTGGATTTCTTGTGTTGTGTTACCTCGACACCAGGCCCTATAGCGGCCATCTCGACTTCCTCCTTCCGCGTCCATCCTAGCAACAAGGGATTCGCCGTGCTCGGCTTTATTCTTAGTTCCAGCGCTTTCTAGTGAGTCCTTACTAATTTGTATACACCTGCGTTGTAGTAACAAGTTTCAGATTAGCTAGCAATGGTTACCCTATTGGTATGGCCGCAGGAAGAGTGTAAATTAGGGTACTATTGTAACAGGTGCTTATGCATCCCAGGATCATCGTGCCACGTGTGTTATTTTTGTATTGTTTTGACACCTTTAGCTTTTGTTACATAGCTAGGAGGCCACCATTCTACAAGTTTATGCTACAGACCGTCAATAGTGAGGCATAGTATAGTAAATTATGAGTTGTAGCAAATGCTCTGGTCTAAGGGTGCCTGCATGTCGTGCTCCACCTTCCAGAGTTCGTAATTTGCTTTTAGTCCCCTATCATGGGCCTCCCCTCGTCTGTGTGTTGTGGCTGGGTCTTCGGAGCGTCGTCGCCTGGGATATCGCTTCGATCCTCATGGTCAGCCTTGTTAGGGGCTCCAGTCTAGGCTATAGGTAATTTAGGATTCTGAATTCTCTGTATTTATTTTGCCTTCTGTACCCCTAGTCATGAACATGGGTGCTTGCATGTTTTGGGGGTTTGGGAGACGTCCCTATATTTATATATATATTATAAAATTATGTAAGATGGGTTTTGGAGGAGGGAGCTGTGCTTTTATCTCCCCTCTCTAAAATTTTGGTTGTTTTTTCCGGCGGCCTCTTGCAGCAGGGCCCAGGTTATCCGTCTTCAACACGGGTAGGCAGCAACCAAATGTCCCGGCGTGGTATAGCTGAACCACATCCCTTCCGGCGGAAGTGCAAATTCATACGGGAGCTTATAACTCGGTCCGCCGAGTTAACTCGCCCTGACCATATTAGTTACACGACCAATCGCCCTGCGGCGCCATAGTCAAGTGTACAAGTGTTAAGATTCGTTATCTAAACTCGTTTCATTATCTCTCTAGTGCTTTAGTAAGGAATAATCATACACTATTAGTCAATGGGCCTGTGGCTTTTGCCATAGGTAAGCAGTTTCAATCAGCTTATACAAGAAAGCCCCAAGTTTTTTTCACGGCGGGTCCAGCGGAAGGTTAGAGTAGTTGTGAACTATACCTAACTTTCCGGCGGACTCGAGGTAGGATGTATTAACACCTCGCAGGTTATCCTTATGAGCATTGATTCCTGGAAATTGTCTATTTCCAGAATCCCCGGCTCCTTAGTGACTGCAGCACCGGCGGCGTTGGGGGGGCTGATTCCTGCGGGGGGGGGTGGCCCATTTATCCATCATGCCTCGTTTTGAGTTATGCGCTACTCCTATCTGTTCCATGTTGCCCATTTTCGCTCATAAGTTATGTTTGAAATGCATTAAATGTTTAGACCGCTCTAGAGGCTTGTGGGTGTCGAGGCATTGTTCTGTTTGCTCTGAGCTCAAAGACGCCTTATTCTCCAATAAAGACTTATCGTGCTTGGCAGCACTGCAAGAGATTAAAGCTATTTTTAATTCTTATTCTAAAGATACAGCCCATAAGGCACTTCATTGTGATGACGAAGCCCTTTGGGAAAAGTTGATTATCAAGTCTCCTCTAACTAAACTCGCCTCATATAAATCTGTTAAGCCTAAAGTCAAGTCGAAAGCCCTCACAAAAGAGGTAGTGAGTAGCAGTAGAGGCACTGACAACGAACTAGCTGAGGTCCCCCCCCCCCCCTCCCGACCGCCCGAAGAGGAGACGATCACCCTCTCCGAAGCGGAAATCCAAGTCCAGGTCTAGGTCCCCTCAAAGGCAGTCTCGGCACTCTACAACTGACTCTTCCCTGCCCTCAAGCGCTGGAAAGAGGACTCCGAGTCATCGGCTGGTACGCCGCGTAGTGGGAGCCAGAAGGGGACCCCGCAACTGCCTCCCTCTGCCCCTGTGTCTGACACGCCTCAGGTTGATTCTGGCGACTCGGAAGTGGGGATAGAGGCTACGGGTTCTACTCCTAGTCATGAACAATCATTAAGTGTCCCATCTCAGGTTACCTTTGCGATCCCCAAATTAAACTATGTGCCACGTAGTGTTCAGTTCCGGCCCAAGACAAGTCCTGGCTGACCATTACAAGGGTTTTCCGTCAGGTTCACAAACTGATGACAGCCCTCAAATAATTCAGGACTCTCAGCCACCCGCGGCAGGTGGGTGCTGGCAGCAGTCAGAACCGTCTCTAAGGCACAGAAGGGAATTCCAAGAACTAAGGGATGAGGAGAGTATGGACATGGTACCCTCATTAGTCCCAGATTTAATGTGGCCTCCGGCGGAACAGGTACCGGAGCCACAACTGGATGGCTCTTAGTTAAATAGAGAGCCGGAGGAAGTGCCCTTAGCTCCGGCTCAACAGACTATTACAGGTGAAGAGTCTGAAGTAAGCTCACAATCCTCGAGAAACTCTCATAGTAAGTGTGTTACTTCGGATGAAATCAGTGATATATTACATAAGGTTATGCAACAGTATAATCTCCCTGTCTCTTCTGATCCTCCTGCTTGTCAGCCATTAGTTGCTCCCAGTCAATCAATGATAAGACCTGTAGTCTCTCCAGGCTTTCTGCCTTCTCTGATCCCGGCGGTGTCCGCGGTTTCAGGCACTACAGTGCCGGCCACGATGACGACCACCAATGTGAGGGACATTGCTGATATCTCTCCCCCCCCCCCCCCCCCCCCCCCCCCACTAGACATGGCTCCACAGAAGAAAGGCCCTATGCCTCTCCCTATGGCCCTGACTACTCTTGGGTTCCGGCGATGCCACTGAACCCACAATCTGCACAACTCACCATTTCAGGAGCCCTACCGGTTCCCACTTAATGGAATATTGAGATAAACAAGAGCAGGAAATTTAGAGCTAAAGATGAGGCAGGGAGGTTACTGGATGTATTGATTAGAGGTATACCCAGTTCATATAATCCAGACTTTTTTTGTGTATACTGCGGCCCCGGCAGTCCCTTCCGCCGCTTCTGCACGGCTCTTTGCTGACTGGTCAAAAGCTGATGGCGTGAATGATGACAAGGCTTTAAATGCTTTTACGCCGGAAATGGATACACTTCCGGTTCTAGACCAAACGCATACACCAGTCCTGCAGATGGGGCGGATAGGGGCAGGTACCTGGGTAGACTGGGAATTAGAGGCTCAATTATTTGCTGCAACAATCACTTCCAAGTCATCCCATCAGGTTCCACAGGAAACGCATCAGTATTTTTTGTTGCCTGTCTCTAAGGCTGATGGGGTGTCGCCGGCACTGTTTGCCTTCCTGGCGGCACCCAAAGTAGCCCTTAAATCTTTAGATGAACCTTTTTGTACCCCTCCGGCGGCTCACCTTGAAAGGGATTTTAAATTAAGGGACAAAGCTTACCGGCAGTTCTCTCAATATCTAGTTAATCGCCAGATTGCTGTCTCCCTTAACAGAACCATATCGGCCATTGCTGACCCTCAGTTTAGGAAGGCCACTAATTTATCTAGAAGACTCTTATTGCAAAACTCTATTCAGACCTTGGGTGACATCAGAATTGCAATCATGGAAGCGGTTCGACCCTGCCAGGATTTGAGAGTGCATCTAGTGAAGAAGTTACTGGACGACATTGGCCGCCGGGTAACTCTTTCACCGGTTCTTACGGCCTCCCTACTTACCGCAGAAACTTGGAGTGTAGTGTTCAATCTGGTTAATGGGTGGAAGCAGGGTACCTCCCAAGTTAAGAAAGACCCCGTTAACCTGACAAGCGCGAAATAGACCTAGGGGCTAGGGTAGTTATTTGTGCATTTCTAGCCTTGGATTCTGACAGAATTCGTTATATTTACAATATAGAGCATTATTTGTTTTCGGTATGCTTTTATTTTACATATATGATGTATATATGAACCCTCAAGAGTGCTAAAATAAGTGGGAAAAGCATTTGGGTGGTGAAAAACGAAGATATTGGCCACCCGGTCATAATCTCAGGCGAGAGAGAGCCACAGGCAACCCTCCTCTCTCGCTGTCTGTGAGGTAACTGAGACGAGTTGGGCGGTGTGGGCCGGTGTCTGGATGTTACATAACGATCTTTTCTGCAACCCACTTGTGCTACATTATCGCGGGAGAGAAAAATAACCGATAAATGATGATAATAAGAGGAAAAATAGGTGATAATTGAGGAGGGGAGGGAGGGGGGAATAAGGTGGGGAAGGAGGGGAGGGGGGTGGGTGAGATTTACATGGATGAGTACTGGAGGGGAATTATCTCACCTAGAGACAAATTCCTTTGTTTTGATAGGCCCTTTTTTTTTTTGGAAGGTTTTTTTTATGGTCTTGCTTCCGTGAGGCCTATCGCGTTCCCTATAGGAAGCCTTCCGTGAGGCCTATCGCGCTTGCCGGGTTAAGAAACCTTTTCACAAGCCTAAGAGTGGAGGTAAGTCTCACCAGCAACAGGCTAAACAATCCTTTCGTGATCCCAGAACCCCTCCTCAGCCGGGAGGTGCTCTGCCCAAACCCAGACAAGGTAAATACTCAGAATATAAAGGTAAGCCCCATCAGAAGCAAAATCAGGGACAGACATCAGCCAAGACTAGCCAGCCGTCTGATACCAACCCACCACCCCCTCCAAAAAACTAGCCACCCAGCCTCTCAATCTCACAGTGCCATGCTTAAGGTTACCGGATTGGAGAGTAGCTTTACCGAACCGCCCCAGTCTGCAGCCGGGGTCGTTCCGGTCATTCCGCTTAGCTTGGCCCAAGAAGACTTGGGCCAAGAAGGCAGTAAGCAAAGGAATCACCTAGCAGTGGCTCCGGCGGCCTCGCTCAGGCGCTGGAATACAACTATGTTTCACAGGAGGTGGAGGCCCTAGTCCACGAAATGATCCCAAAAGAAGTCCTTGTCTCAGTCAAACCAACTTGCCCAGTATTCACCTCCAGACTTTTCTTAGTGCCGAAAAGGGACACTGTGCAAATGCGACCAGTAGTATATCTCTCGCATTTGCACACATTTATCATAAATTCACCCTTCAGGATGCTTACAGTCAATCAGATCAGGCTCTCTCTTCCACCGCAAGGCTGGATGTGCTCAGTAGACCTCAAAAACGCCTATTGGCATGTCCCTATAAACAAAAGGTTCCAAAAATTCCTCGCTCTGAGGATCAGGCAAGAGACTTATGTCTTTCAAAGAATGCCTTTCGGGTTGAACCTGGCACTGAGAATTTTCACAAAATTAGTCCGGCAAGCCCTTTTGTCTTTGTTAACCCAGGGCATTCAGGTATTTTGGTATCTAGACGACTTGCTGGTGGTGGCAAAATCAGAGGAGTTATGTCACAACCATGTAAAAGTATTAAATCATGTGCACAATCTAGGTTTCAAGGTGAACTTGGCGAAGTCTCTCCTTGTCCTCACAAGGAACATTCAGTGGATAGGGCTGGTCTGGAACACCACTAATATCACTCTTACTCAGAGTGTGGACAACCGGAACAGATTTCTCCGGAAACTGTTCCGCTTTCTCCACAGTCTGAATACAACCAGGAAAACGTGGGATTTCCTGGTCGGCTCTCTCAACTGGATCCAATTAACTGTGAAGTTGGGCCGGTTGAAAGTGAGAAGGTTAATCTTGGAAGGCAACAAAGTTTTTCCTCTCTCGCCGGAGAAGAAATTATAGCCAATTGCTCCATTAATCCACAGCTTGCTATCGGTCTGGGTCAAGCCGGAAATGCTTTACTCAATAATGACATGGGTTTCTCCCCCGCCTACGGTAAGGGTAGACACAGACGCTTCAGGGGCTCTAGGTTGGGGTTATCAATTGAATCTAGGCCATCAAGGGTAAGGCACTTGGCCCCACGCCAACTTTTGTCATATCAACAAGCAAGAGCATTTAGTTCCTCTCTTTTTCCTACAAGATCATGGGATGTCCTTGCAAGACAAGTCGATAGCGTTCCATATGAACAACCTCAACGCAGTCCATTGTATTCAGAAGCAGGGCTCAGTGAGGTCTCGAGAGTTGCTAAAATTGTCAGAACAGATTTTTGCCCTAGCTGAATCGCTGGGCGTCCATCTGCATGCAGCATACCTTCCCGGCATGTGGAACGTCTGGGCAGACGCCCTGTCTCAGAGGCGGAGCAACCTAGTAGAATGGGCTATCAAACAAACTGTCTTCGACAAGATGATTGCAAAACCTTACCGTCCACAAGTGGATCTGTTCGCATCCGAGGAGAATCACAGACTCCCTCTCTTCCTAACACGCCGCGGGGTAACCCCGGGGGGGGGGGGGGGGGGACCAGATGCATTACTGGAGGATTGGAACAAGTGGACTTCAATTTATCTTTTTCCTCCACCAGATTCTGTACTAATGTGCAGAGTGATTCACAAACTGAGGGGTTACCGGGGTTTAGTCTCGATGATCGCGCCGTTATGGCCGGACCAGGCATGGTACCACCAATTGCAGGAATAGTGCAAGACCCTGGTGTAGCTCCCGGTCTCCGCCTTCCACTTAGAGATGATTGGCAACCTTCAGACCTCGCTCAGTTTTGCCTTATGGACATTTACATGGGAAAATGGCTAGCTAAATTTGGGAACAGTGTCACAAACAAGCTTTTGAACCAGTATACTATGTCTACCAGGAGACAATTCCAGTCACATTGGGAAACTTTTACGACCTGGAATGTAGAATCAGGGCAAACAGATGCCTTGGGAGCCTTGATTTTCAAATACCTAGATTATCTATTTGAGCACAAACATTTTTCAGTAATCACGTTAAAAAATCACTTGTCTGCCATCAGAACTCCCTTTTTTTATCTCACGGGCCTTTCCATACCGCAGGCGGAGGAGAAAGGTTTTATGAGGGCGTGTTTCAAGCTGCGCCCACCACCCCGTCAGCTCATGCCCACCTGGTCACTTGACAAAGCCTTATCATTACTTCAGTCTCGTAAATATAATAATGCGCCGGATTTTGATTCACTCTTAAAGAAGGCTGTATTCCTGATGGCTCTCGCCACTGGAAATAGGGTGTCTGAGCTGGCGGCGATGAGCAACGAACCTACCTGCCTTAGGTTTGGGAGACTACATGATCATGTGCAAATCGCTCCGTCTCCCACATTTATTGCAAAGAACGAGCATTCCAATCATGTATTTTCTGAGTTTTCTGTTCCGGCATTGAAACACGGACATACTCATCATATGTTATGCCCTGTGGAGGCCTTATCTAATTTTATGAGGGCTGCTCACCGTCGTCAACTAGGTGTTCTGTGGGTGAATCAGGCAGATAATCGTTTTTTTTTTTTTTTTTTTTTTTTTTCTATATTCCAACTACTCCCTCTCGGGCATAGGCTGAGAGCCTGTACATTCCACCGCTCAACACGGTGAAGCCCGCGAGGTCTTGTTCCAGTCTGGGGAGTGAGACATGCGAAGCATCCATCATGGCTCGAAGCAGCTCCATCTCTGGAGTGGCTGGTTGCTTCGCTCAAGCGCTTCACCGTCTCACCCTCCAGACTCAGACCCTCACTCTCAGAACGCCACCTATTGAGCAGTGAACTCACTAGGCATTGTCCCCCTGTAACATATTTTGAATATGGGAATATTCATACAGTGTTATTTTAATCAGGGAACAATGAGGGTATTTTTTTGGCATTTCGGTGGGTTTTGTGGTAATGCACTGATACTAGGTACAGCACAAATTCAATCCCAATAATATCTTCCCATTGACATATCGGGATTTGAACCCGGGTCCATTGGATTACTAATCCAGTGGCATGACCACTCCACCACAGTTAGCTTAGCTTGTAGACGTAATTAAAGAAAGTAACCCCGGCGTCGTGGGCAGGGATCACGACATCAGGAAATGGGCAGTCTCCCTTAGATTCCTCCAGAATTTTTTTGTAGAAGACATTGCTAATACGCAACTTTGGGCTTCCAATAATACTTTCTTAACACTTTACTTCTCGGTCGCTCTCGCTAAACCAAAGCGTACCTGTGTAGCTTTACGACAACGGGTCCAGTGGGTTATGTTCTATTATGTATGTTGTGTTTTAAAAAGGGGGAGGGGGGGGGGGGGGTGCGGAATAGCCCATACCTCACAAAGTCCCCGTCCGCCGGAGACTGTGATAAATCACGAGCTGTGATCATAACTGGTTATACAGTCAAAGATATTTTATTTATGTTTAGATTAAGCGGAAATCCAGCATAAGTTGCAACTATGCAGTTGTACCAAATCGTACAAATAGATTATATTGTACAAATAGTATTAAGTTGAGAACGAAATTCTGCATAATTATAGTTCAATCTAGGGGAACACATGCGTGTCCCCACAAAGTATCATGCATAAGATCTTGAAGTGAGATCTGGTCATGAGTAAGCAGATTTTCTTGATGCCACGCACTGCTTGCAATCTTTTATAATTTTATAAGAAATATATTGTTTGCATACAATAAAACTTAACAAATGTTATATTGATTTTGCTTCCCTGAGGTTAAGGATATTGGCACGAATGTCCCCCTCCAGTATTCTGGCAATATCGTCAATGATGAAGGGGCCACTATTAAATTATAGGTTTGATTCCCTTTAAGTGAAGTAAAGAAAACCTAATATTTAGTAGGGCCCCGTAATCATTGACGATAAACGCCCCTCCCAATCATCCCACTTCCCATTCGTTGATTTCTATAGTTTGATCTTGGTATTTCAATGAAGGTCGAGATGGCCGCTAGAGAGCCTGGTGTCGAGGTAACACAACACAGAAATCCACATATGGAAAGTCATATGATAACAGATATTAAGTTATTTTTTCTTTTAATTTTTTACGGAGTTTTTTCTGTAGGGTACCCAATCATAATGACGAATCCCATAAGGGAATAAAGCGTGCACTTATGATGAGTCCTCCATGATCCTTCCGCGCTGTACATTCAAAATACTGACACAGGATGTTGAATGGAGACTATTATACTAATAGGCAATATCGTCAATGATTACGGGGCCCTACTAAATATTAGATTTTCTTTACTTCCCTTTGGGAATCAAACCTATAATTTACGTTCAATGACTTAATTGTTTTTGTAATTATTTTATGAACTAGCCCTTAGGCGCACGATGACTCCATGCGAGTCATTAGGGTAATATAACCCTAAGCGCACGATGACTCGTTAAGAGTCATTAAACTTAAAAATATTCGCCAAAAATTAAGTTTTCGTCAGATGTTCGTCCAATTTGGTATAGATATTCGGTATCAAGGCAAGTTCAATGGAAATTCTTGGCAACCCCCTCAGCTCATCTGGGTAGATGCGCGGAGGCTTGGAAACTGGCAGAAGACGTGGGCTCAGTCTTGCCTCAGCCAGCGTCCCGGGAGAGTGCGTACCTTTAACCTCGCTCGCTCGCCTCGCTCTTGTGTGCATCCAAGCTTGTGTATACAGTGATATAGTGCGATATTGTGCAAACTTATATTGTTTTAGTGCAAAATAATTATTGTGTCTTCCTTATTTTCAGTTATTTCAAAGAAATTCAGAGTACTACTAGCCTACCAATATGGCTTGTTGTCAAGGCCTAGGTTAAAAACAAAATTTAGATCAATTATTCACTGATTGTGACAGTGATAGTAATGATAGTGTACCCATCGATGAATGGTGTGAAGTGGCAGAGAAGAGTGGAATTGACCCTGATTCCAGCAAGTCTGATTGTGAGATGCATAGGCCTTTGTCTCCCACCCTGCCTGTCGCCACCACGCACCACCACCACCATAATGCCTCGTGTACCACCTGTCTCTCCTTCCCTCCTCCCTACCGTCATAGCCACCACCACCACCACCATAAGGCATCCATTCTATGCCCAGCCAGGAACAAGTGGTACTATCACCATGCCCTCTCCTTCCCTCCTCCCTTCCACCCTGCTTAGGCCCTTTGTCACCAGTGAGGAGGGAATCATTTCTCACTCGCCCTAGGCTACCCACGCCACCCCCCTCAATCGCCCACCCTTCTCTGCAAACAATGGGAGCATCACCACTAACACACCACACACTCTACACCCAGTTCAAATTAATTCACAACCTTCATCACCATTAACATACAACAGACTACCCCCAGCTCAAATTCATTCACAACCTTCACCACAACCACAACCACAACCTTCACCATAATCACAACCTTCACCACAACCACAACCTTCACCCACATTATCATAATCACCATAACCATCACCATCACCATCACCCCAGAGACGTGGGAGGCGTGGGCCAATAAGAGGCAGAGGAGGGAGGCCTCGTGGTGGCCGACAGGGCCGCGGCAGGGGAGGTAGGGGCCGTGCCGCACCACCACCACCACCACCACCACCACCACCAGCTGCGCCTCCTGCCGGAGTTGACCCCCAGGATGTCGACTGGAGTTTGACGCCCTTCATCCCCAACATACAGCCCTTTACAGCAGCTCCTGGGCTAAATGTTCCTCCTCCAACAACGCCCCTCGGATTCTTCCAGCTATTTTTCACGAGGGAGTTGCTGGGATTTCTGACCCGGGAGACAAATATGTATGCTGACGTCCTGGAGACATCTGCTTTGACTTGGCACCAAGTCAATGACAAGGAAATGGCCATCTTCCTGGGGCTCGTCATGTTGATGGGCATAGTCAAGCTGCCTTCGCTGCGGGACTACTGGCACAACAACAGACTGCATAAGTACCCAGTCTTCCAGCAGGCTATGAGTGGGAAACGCTTCCGTGCCATTCTGAAGCAGTTCCATGCATTCAACAGTCTTGCTGTGCCCCTGCAAAATAAAGACGGTCTCATAAAGGTGCGGCAGGTCATGGAGTACTTTGTCAACCAGTTCAAGGCCGTGTACACCCCCACAGAAAATATGTCCCTGGATGAAGGAGCGCTGGGGTGGAAGAGCATGCTCAGATTCAAGGTGTACAATCCTATGAAGCCCACCAAATATGGTATCAAGTTGTACATCTTGTCTGAGTCAAAGTCCGGGTACATCACAAACCTGGAGGTGTACACGGGAGTGACGAAGACCCTCTTAGAAACTGGGGGGGCCTCATAGCACCACTAACTGGCCATTGGTACAGATTGTACATGGACAATTATTACAATTCTGTACGAATGTGCAAAGAACTCCTGGCGCAGCAGGTGTACACCTGTGGCACGCTCCAGTTGCTGAGAGGGGCACCGCATCGACTGCAGGGACTGGCCAAGAAGAAAAAAGGTCTGGCAGACTACGCCCAGGATTCCATGCACAAAGATGGTGTGCATGTGCTGTTGTGGAAAGATAAGAAAGTTGTTCCATGATATCCATAATGCACACCTCCGAAACCGTGGAGAAAAATGTGCGAACCAAAGAAAAGGGGCCAGATAATCGTTTTCACCATGTAGTCAAGTCCATCAACAAGCCTGTGGTGATCGAAGACTAGAATCAACTGATGGGTGGGGTCGATCACTATGACCATATGGTCAAATATTACCCCATCCCGAGGAGGACGGTGAAATGGACTAAGAAACTCAGCCTGTACTTCATTCAGATGGCCCTTTTCAATGCGTTCACCCTCTTCAGGAAGTCCGGGGCACCTCGATCAATGATCCTCAAAGACTTCATGTCAATCATTATTGAGAAGATGATTGATTACCAGGACGAGGAGTGGCCACTAAACAGTGTTCCCGCTCTCCCCTTACACCTCCGAGCTCCACTTAATCCACGCGTCCGGAGGGGTGGAGGCAGGGGTAGGGGAGGTGGAAGAGGTGGAGGAGGTAGAGTGTCTCCTGCTCCTTCTTCCGGCCCCGATTCCTCAGCAGCTATCAGCACTCCACCACCTGCAGGCGCCACTCCTCCACCTGCAGTCCCCACTCCTCCACCTGCAGTCGCCACTCCACCACCTGCAGGCACCACTCCTCCACCTGCAGGTGCCACTCCACCTGCAGGCACCACTCCTCCACCTGCAGGTGCCACTCCACCTGCAGGCACCACTCCTCCCCCTGCTGGTGCCACTCCACCACCTGCAGGTGCCACTTTACCACCTGCAGTCGCCACTCCACCACCTGCAGTTGCCACTCCACCACCTGCAGTCTCCATTCCACTCCCAGGTCCCCATGCACCTGCTGCACCTGCTGCGCCTCCAGCAGGTGTGCGTAGGCCCGGAGATGGAGACGGATATGTGCCACCGTCCAAGAGGCGTCGTTCTGTCAGCGACCAAACCCGCCTGAACACAACACTGGGGCACCACCGTGTGTCAATTCCCCACATGAAAAGACTCCGGTGCCACCTGTGCTACATCATCTACGGGAGGCGCCGTGACACCCGCAATGAATGTCCTGTGTGTGGGAGATTGCTATGACCGCTTCCACACACTGGGCAATCTCCAGGGGCTTCAGCCGTGAATACCACACACACACACACGTAAATAATTGTATAATTGTAAATATTTGTAAATAATGTGTATTGTGTAATGTCTTGTGTAATGTATAAAAAAAAAAAAATATATATATATATATATATATATATATATATATATATATATATATATATATATATATACAGTATATGAATATACGAAAATAAGAAGTCTAGATATGTGTATATAATTATTTGTTTATAAATAATTATATACGTATATAATTATAGCTACATATTTTCATATGGCTGTTTGTCACAATCATGGGCGTGATTGGGGCCCAAGATCTGTATTATGAAGAATATAGTGTGCTTTCACTTTCTGTTTAGCTTTTACACTGTAGTCTACAGTAAAGATGTTTATGCTCTAAAAATCACTTTAATTTTCTTTACAGAGATATTCTTCACAATACAGTCCCGTTAGTGTGGAGGCTTTTCATATACAGTATATATATAATATATATATATATATATATTTTTTTTTTCCAATCATATTTATTCAATATGAATACAGACAAACACACACTCACACTTATGCATACAGACAGACAAACGCACACAGTCATGGCATCTGGCATCCTCCTACTACATCAACATCGCTGAAGACGTAAGTGTTTGTTTCTTTCCTGCTTCCTACCTGTTTATTGTATTTATCACTGTATTTTGATATTTTATTATGTATATCCACAAATGCCTTCTTTATCTCCAGGTGCGAAAATTCAAGTTATTATCAGTGTTTTCAATACTTTCACTTTTATTCGTTTATCTCAGTAACTATTTGGTTTATCGTAATTCTGAAGTTATCGGTGGAATCCTCATGAAATTCCGCTTCCACGTATGTATGCAAATAACAAATGTTTGCCAACAAAATTTTGAGCTAGCGCGAGTGGGAAATTAGGTACTTAAATGTTTTGTTTACAAGCATAATTACCGAGTGCCGCAATGTGTTTGTTTTTGTATTTATTTGCTTATCTTCAAGTTCAATCAATAACGAAGCCGATGGTACCTCATTTATCCAAATACAAGGATTTTTTGGTGGATAAAAACGTCACAGAAACAAATTATCGCCGGGCGCGAAACTCCACCTCTCAGCTAGCCTGCTAGCCTTGATATACTTGAGGAGTGGGGAAAAAAAATGAATTGAAAATTTTCGGTGCGCCTAAGGGCTAGTATTACCGTTCATTTGATTACTGATGTAGATCATTCTGATTCTTACTGTCTAGGAATTCTAGCATTGCATAGAGTCTATTATCTAAATTTTCCATCATCTCTGATACACCGTTTATTAAGGTGAATTCTTATTAAGACTCTGTTAACTCGTTCAGACATCTTGTTAATACCCTTCTGAGTATTTCCGCAGTACAACTTCGTATTGTGCGTAACTTTTAGCATAATTAATATTGTATTAATTATCATTTGCACTATTATCATTATAAACGTTTCCAGGACATCTGTTAACCAATCTCATTTGGTTAATTAGACTTTGTCTTTATATACAATTAATAGATATTTCTCTATAGTTGATTCATAATTGTATTGCTAGCATTACATCTGAATTCCTCGACCGAGTTCGTAGTTATTGCATACGTTTGATTGAAGTGAATATAAAGTTCAAGTCATAAATTACATAATTTGAGCTACGTACATAGTAAATTGTGAAAAGAATTAAACAGTACATTGTCCCCATTGAATTACTTAAGGAGTGCGTGCGGAATTACATGGAGGGATAGACAGACTAATGAGGAAGTAAGAAGGAGGTGTGGTGTGGAGGTAGATGTGCTGGAAAGTGTGAAAAGGAACAACTTGAGATGGTTCGGCCATATGGAACGTATGGAAAGCGAGAGAATGACTAAGAGGGTGTACGAGAGCGAGGTGGAGGGACAGAGGGGGAGAGGTAGACCGAATATGAGGTGGAAGGATGGAGTGAGGAACTACATGAACGAAGGCGGTGCTGGTTGGGGGGAGGGGCGTCGACTGACTGGGGACAGAGGTGCATGGGGGCGGTTCGTTCGTGGCCACCCCTTCGGGGATCACGGCGTCGGGCAATAGATAGATAGATAGATTGTCCCCAGTTCCATCATAATATCTCTGAGATTAAGTTCATATTTACACAAACTAGATTTGTATTTTCCAACCCCGCAGTAGAACGCATGACCTGACACGCTAGCTGATTAAAGGTTGCATTAACTTGAGAGCGTTTGCTTAGCTCAAGCGCGCGCCCCCATTCGTACATCTTGCTCCCACTGCCTGTGTATTTATTTTACCTCTCAATTCATTCATCTTCCCTTGTATCGAGATTGTCCAATTATCTTTATTGTTCTTTCCTTCACGTAAGACACTCGACCCACATCATTATTATTATTAAGGGTTGATACTATAGGTCACGTGTTTATTTAATTGCATATTTCCTGCTTTGTTTATTACCACCACTGAAGTATAATTGATCTCACTTTGGTCTATTCTACTTATATATATATTCGTTTCGTTGCCTTATAATTCTCATAATTATTAAGGTAATGCTACACCCTGAATTACTCCTATAAACCAAAGCCAATAAGTAAATATACCATTCCTATTCCTTTGAATAAACTTGTGTATATAATTCACATGTGTGTTATTACTGAGTTCTGCAGTAAACCTAGTTGAATACTTATTTGTGATATTAAGAACTTGTTCAGGAAGTCCCTGTTGGGATTATTTACGGTCTATAAGTCCAGATCTGGATTTTAGTAAAGATTATATCACGAGCTTTAACTATTATAGCCCAACAAAACAGCTAATATGGTCTATTTAGTGTAAAACACAATTTATAAACTTTAGTAATATTATATCCACGACTTCACTCTACTTAGGAAGACCATCTGGGAATGAACAGATTAATGATTATCTAAATTACCACTCTAACTCTGACTGGTCCTTTCTAAGTTGAATTAAATCGTTTGGAGGTATACCTTGTTCATCATAGGTAGGCCAGAAATCTTAACGCTTAACCTCAGGAACTAAACAAGGACTAGAGTAATGGAGCTCATATGTTTATGGGAAGAGTCAGTCAGGGAATAGGTGTGGACATGTACAGCCCATTTGTGTTAGCCCCTTTTGAGTTACAAAGGTTAAAGGTCAAGATTTTCACCATACCAATAATGAACAGGTTATTGTTAAGCTAAAACATAAATGTGTATCATCTGATTTTATTTTTTTTTATTTTTTTTTGGGGGGGAGGTATTTCTTGGGTAGTGGTGGGTGGTGAACGTGTCATAGGATTTGTTTTCTATGTGTATGAAGGAGACAAATGGCAGGTTGTGTGTAACGAGTGTCTTCCCCCAAAGCCAATAGAGTGTCACCAGAGTCAATTTCATGGGGCGTTGGGGTCAAAATACCTGGGTTTTAGGAAAAAGTATATAATATTGTATATTGTAAAGGTTTGTCATGGTCCATTTGTTTTTTTAGCAATTCTGCTTAAACACAGACAAACACACAGCGACCATTACATACACTTCGCAAACTGTGGCGGCTATAATGGGGGGAGGGGAGGGGGGGGGGGGGGGGGGGGAGAGAGGCCGGTACCATTAGAGACAAGTAACTGGAGTTCTCGAAAAGGGGCTCCAGTCCTGAACCTATTCTTGACCTACAGCGTGCTGACTTAATAATCCAGAATGGTTGATAGCCTCTGAAGTCCTATATTTAACTAACATTAGGGACCCAGTTA
>JBAKBP010020113.1:0-43277 GCA_037953745.1 Lithodes maja
CTTATAGTGCAGCCGGAAAAAAACATATTAAAATATAAAAATCATATAAAAACTCTTTCTTTTTGATATAGATAATTGTATAAGTTTGTCATAGCCTATAAGGTTTGAGTAGTCCACGAACTATCAAACGGCTGAGCTGCTGTAAGCTCGCTCTGGGAGCATGATATTATGTCTTTTACTATTGTTGGGAGGAGTTATGAAATGTGATTTTTTTTTTATAAGATGTGTTTTAGTGATAAACTCAGCGTTGTTTTAGTGCCATGCGGTCGCTGGGTGTGAGGGGTTTGATGGGGTTCTGTATATCAGATTTTAGCTCAGGGTTGAGCAAGTAAAATCTTGGGGGAGGTGTGACGCATGTCGAGTATGAGCATGCTGTACAGAACGCCCAGTCAGGCCCCACTCTCGCTAGGATCGTCAGGGCAGGAACTTTGGCTGTAGTCTGTGTAGAGTTTCCTAACTCAGTTTATGTGAACCGTTGTACTATAAGTATTATCATTATGTATTTTGTTTTCTTCTAAGTCAACGAGTTCTATTTTATATCATTAGATATAAGTATTGTGTGTGGGACTTGTATGTAATGATGAGAGGAGAGAGAGAGAGATATTACGTGGCGGGGGTCAGTGAGTGCGCCACGCGGGCCGATAGGCCTAATTCCCTCCTCCCTCCTCCCTTCCTCCCTTTCAGCGCGTGGGAAGTTCTTTGTCGATCCCAGATTGAGAGAGAATATGACGTCATGATTGCCAGTGGGCGGTCCTTAGTGTTGGCGATATGCTCGCTACAGGGCCGAGTATAAAAAGAGAGGTCCTCGCCACAATTCTTCAGAACTCATCAGGCAAAGCGACTTCTCATATCCCTTGCAACTATCCATATTCTTCCGACTGATGTGAACTTTCTCTACTCTCTGAACAGCCTATCTTCTCCCCTTCTCGTCCCTGTTTAACCTCCATGACCCCTTTGGTGCAGATTTAGTCAGCCAAAGTATTATCGCTTGAGTTCTCACGAGATAAGTGCCTGTTAGATAGCCTATTTTTGGAAGGGTTAACTAGAATAGGATTGATTGATGTTTGTTGCACTCGTATATGCATTTCCCTGTGTACTATTATTCATGTTCCTGTTTTCTGCTGGTTTAGGTAATGCTAGACTGGGATAGGGTTCCTCGAGTTGTGATTTCCTATGAGTGCTAGGTTGGTTGAACCAGCACAATTGCAACGGAGACGTGGGAAGCCTAGGGGGTCTTTTTGATTGTGTACCGTGGGAGTTTAGCACTGTGTTGCGAGTGAGGGCTTTTGCCTGTGCCACCCAACACTGTGCTATCTCATTTGCTTGACTTTGAGAGGATCGCCAGGAGAGAACCAGATACTAGTGATCTGGATCTCTCAAGAGAGCATCCCGTCAATTACCGTAATTTGGCCGCACAGTCTTAAGGACCTCGCTAGGCTACGAGCCGCTTGCTCAGCCATTGTCTCTTAACCTTAGATATCCCAGCTAGACTTTGCTCGACCAGCAGATACAGCATAGTATTGAAGCTTCTCCTTATGTATATTATTGTTTAAGCACTATTGATTTCATGTGTGGCACGCTTAGCTACTTCAGAGATTAGTGGCCCACGAGCACAATCTTAGTAGGCTATTGCCAGTGCATTGTCGGAGTACTTCTTCTTAATGTTTGCCATATCCTATTGCTTATTCTTATAATTCTTCTTATGTCAATTTAAAGCCTTTAATTACCAGTGAGTTATTCATTAAATTGCTGTTCAAAATCCGATACTTACTTCTTATGAGTATTCGAGAAGCATCTAACTTATCAGAAGATTCCTTGCTTGATGCTCGAGGACTATTGTTTAACGTAACGTAATAGTGCCGATCCGAAGTAGAGGGTGGAGGACTTCTTAAGTTCTTAGTTCAAGGGTGGATTACTTCGGCTTCGGCCAACACTATTCTTTAGTGTTGTAGTACTTTCTTCTTTGTTTGATTGTTGACCAGACTAGATAACTCCCGTCTTGTTATTAGTCTGTTGTGTGAAACGCTAGTACCGAGTTCTTGTATACCCCGTTATAGCAGATAGAACTCTGGAGGGTAGTGGCGTTTTTTGTTCGGCTGGCAGTACTCTGGGGTTGGGATCGTGTGTTTCCGTTGTGGCAGCGAGCCATACTCGAGTCCTGTGTAAGAGCCCTAGTGTACCCGAGTGCCCGGTCGTAACAGCAGGGCTGGGGAAATCGGACATCAGGGCATTGTATAAGGGGGGGCTGAGTCCCGACCCCTGGGGGGTGCCGCAGTGTGTGGAGACCTCACGGGACCTGGCCTCCCCGACCGACACTGAGAAGGATCGCCCCTTCAGGAAGCTGCAGAACCACCGAAGCACCGTTCCACGGAATCCCATGGCACCAAGCTTGTATACAATGCCCATGTGTGACGCAGCATCAAAAGCCCCCTCAACGTCTATGAACGCCACCAGAAGGACTTGTTTATTTCGGTAAGCGTTGTGGATGTGGTACTCCAGCTGCAGCAGTACGTCGATTGTCCCACGGCCAGGTCTAAAGCCGCAGAGAGCGTCGCCCAGGAGTCCCCTCGTTTCCAGCCACCAAGAGAGACGCAGGTTGACCAACTTTTCCATAACCTTGCCGACGGCCGATAATAAGCATATCCCTCTCCTTGATGACGGCTGGGCCGGATCCTTACCAGGCTTGGGGAAAGGGAGAAGGAGAGCATGCCTCCAACATTGCGGGAAGAGTCCTGCCTGCCAGCTACCGTTGTAAACCCCCAGCAGCACCTCTCTGGCCCCTGAATGCAGGTGGCGCAACATCTCATAGGCCACTTCATCCGGACCCAACGCCTTACCCCGAGGGAGGGAGCATAATGCATCATCCAGCTCCTGGGCGGTGAAAGGCGCGGCAAGAGCAGTAGGCGCGGTAGGGGAGCCAGTATAGTGGGCGATGGACGACTCGAGGCGATCAGACACTGGTAAAGGTTCAGGAATAGCGAACTTTTCTTCAAAGAAGGCCGCCAATGAATCCGCTATCGCCTGACCATCGCTGACTAGCTGCCCATCAATCCGAAGGGGGCACGAGAGATTCACATGCATCCCATTCATCGATTTAACAAATCGCCACGCCCTCGTACAAGAGCCTGTAAACCCCAGGGACGAGCAGAAGGACCCCCAGGCACGCCTCCGAGCCACCAACAAAATCCTCATGCACCTAGCATCAGCCCGACGATATGTCCTCTTCTTCGCAGCACAGGGGTGACGTCTCCAATCCCTCCATGCACTACGGCGAGCTTGGATCGCTGCAGCACACTCCGGTGACCACCATGGAACAGCAGGTAGGGATGATGTGGAGGGACTAGTCCTCCTGAAGGCCTGGGAACCCGCCTGCACCAACGCCTCCGAAATCCCCACTGCCGCCTCCTCCAATGAAGACGAAACCTCAGTCCGCACCAAGAGCTCCGATGCAGCAGTACAGTACTCAGGCCACGCAGTGTCGACGAATTTCCAGCGAGGACGAGCCCGTTGGGACTCCCGTACCCGGACACTCTGCACATGCAATAGAATTGGGAGGTGGTCACTGCCCATGTACGGCCCAGTCGTGATGGATGCCCCTTGAAACTGAGGGGAGCCGAGGCAAAGGTCCAAGGTCGAGTGCTTCGCGGTATGCGGATCTATCCGCGTGGGGAGTCCTGGAGGCGTGAGCAAGGCGATGTCCGGGGATTGCAGCAGCAGGTCAAATAAAGCAGACCCCGAGGAGTTCCGAGATGCCCGCGGGGCGACTAGGTCCCAGTAGGCATGGCGTGCGTTAAAGTCACCGTAGATGATGCATGGACGCGGCAGTTGATTGACGTAAAACCGGTATTCCTCCACAGTCACACTCTTGCAGGGGTTGTAACAAACGAGGACTGTAACCCATCCCGTCTCTAGTGCCACCTTGGCCGCCAAGACTTCCAAGACCCCCCCCACGAAAATGCTGGAGGGGGAGCTGTAAGCATGGAACGGTGTCTCTGACGAGGAGTGCCAAACCTCCGCCCCTGCCACAACGGTCTTCCCGAAACAGTTGAAAGCCTGGCAGACGAAAAGTGAGGGTAGGGGTAAGCCAGGTCTCACAAAGTCCCACCACCACTGGGGACAGTCGAGCAACAGTTGTCCGTAGATCTTGCGTTTTCCTAAGCAGTGACCGTGCATTCCAGAAGAAAAGCTGCAGGAGAGACGTGGAAGCCATCATCGCGAAAACAGCGAGACAAGCCTAGGCAATAGTCGAAGACATGCGTCCTTAAACGGCAGGTCACGCAGGAGGTCCAGGAAGTCCGTGAACAGCCGCAAGAATGAGTCATCCGGATTAGGTCCAGGGCACCGGGAGGCAGCTGACCCAGCCCCCGCTTCGCCGTGCGGGGGCACCTGTGCAAAACGCCATGGCTGCGCAGCAGGGGTTTGTGAGAGATCCCGGGGAGGAGACTGGGGAGCAAGGTCCGGAGGGTCAAATAGGTCGATCCTAGCATGACGAGCCGCCCCTCTACCTGGCAGAAGACGTTCTGGCAGTACTGGTTTGCGGCGTGGCGACCGTGGTTGTGGGTATGAACCGGTCCGGACATGCAGTGGACGAACGGATCCCTGATGTACCTCCGCCCACTCATCATCATCCAACCTGCCGGCATCAGGATCGACTACCCCGACCAGTTCATCCTCCAAGAGGGCATAGCGATTGGGAGATGTCACCGCCGCATACATAGTCCCCTCCTGGACAGGCCTCGACATCCGCGTAGTCGGGGGAGCTGGAGCCCGAGGTGGCGGCGTGACTGCAGCGGTCGGAGCAGGGGCCCTCACTTTATGTCTGCCCTGAGTATTGAGGTCCATCAACTTCACATTCATATCAGACAGGCCAAGATCACCATCCCGATACTGTGTATGGATATCAAAAGCCTGACGGTACACTGGGCAGGACTTCGCCGTCACACGATGAGGGCCACCACAGAATAAACATCGAGGGTCATTGGAACAGCTGGCCTCCCCCGCCTTCATATGGTGATAGCCCCCACATCTCGCACACCTCACTTTGTTTTTACAGGACAAGGCACCATGGCAGAATGAGTGACAGTTAAAACACCTCAACATGGGGAAGACAAATCTGCCGACAGGGTAAGACACATGGCCTAATAGCATCCGGTCAGGCCTAGGCCCCAGAAACCTCAATCTCACCGTATCGGAAGCCACACGATCAGTACCGGAAGGAGCACCGGACACTGTGTCCCGGTCCAGTCCCCCACCTCCACCTGGCCACCACCTTCCTTCGGTCGCTGTAACATCCGCTTCACATCCACTAGGGTGGTTGACCCCCCATGTAAAACCGACAAAGTTTCCAATAATTCTTCATCACTAATGGCGGGGCTCACTGGTCCAATTTTCCCCCACTCATACCTCTCATCACCAGGGGAAAACGACTCCCTACACTTCACTTTCCACTTGCCAAGTGCAGTACACTGGGAAAGGGGGATCTGCAATATGGGCACCCACTGCCTTTCGATGGTAACACATAAGGCCGCCCCACGCCCAACCATATGGATATCACCCTCCTTGACATATTTCCCAAAAGGAGACTCATTGATGGCAGCACTAACAGCACTAGGGTTATGAAATGCAGTAGGAGAACGAGGAACAGTAGTAAAGATGTACGATACCAAATCCGCAGTAGCAGCATGCTGAGGGTTAACTCGGGGCGGCCCTCTGTCAGAACTAGGCCTATCCACACGTAGGAGCTTCCCAGAAGACTGCAAAGGCTCCCCTGCCCCCAGCTGCGTAAGGGCACCACGGTCGGGCGAATCCAAACAGTTCTTCCTTTTATGGCCAGAGGGGTGCTGATGGTCCATATCGTCACTTCCACCACCCGTAGCCATAACTCCAGTAATCCAGGGACCACTTCACTATGCTCACCCTATGGCCAAGCCCAGGGCCTGCCAGAGGGGTGCACAGGACAGCTGGCACCACAAGTACTACCACAAGTACTACCACAAGGCCGGCCAGAGCAAAGAAAAATGCAACTGCACCGCACCACCGCGCGAAGCAAAACTCTCCTAAGGCAAGGCTTTGAGTAGGCTATCCCAAACTATCCGGCCCTGAGCTGGTAAACAAACAAAAACACAAACTCGGCACAATTTCAATTACGTATTTTCATAAAATATATATAGGTTTGTATCACAAAGCTCAAATACATACATCATACAGTAAACTTCCGTTAATCCGAAGGGCAGCGGACCGGCCCTCGTTCGGATTAGTGGATTTTTCGGATTATCGGACTTTACCCCTATGAACCTGTGTATGATGAAAACATCGAGACATTAGGCCACCCAAATGACACAATGGTGCACACACACATATCATATGTTCATGAAATCACTTCAAAAGTTTACCATTGTCATTGTAGCCTATTACCTACTTCAAAACATTCAGATTAATGGTCAAAGGAATCTGCTGATATAAACGTCTTCTTCTTCTTCCGTCAACTAGCGAGTTTGTCTTGCTCTTTAAGATCAGATGTGGTTCGGGAAGTAATGCCTTAACAACGGCACCTCCCTGAGAAGTTCTTGTAATTTTCCTTTTGTGATTTTCCTTTTGTGATGTGCTCTGTTATATTATATTGTATTGAAAGCACCCTTGTCTTGTTGTCTTGAAAGCACCCTTGGGACGCTCCGATCACTGAACTATAAATAGTAGCGTATCGGAACGTCCAAAGGTGCGTTTTCAAGCTCAAGGCTAATACATCCAAAGGTGCATTTTCAAGCTCAAGACTGAATGTGCTTGCAAAAAATGCGGTGCAAGCCAGTAGCGCATCGGAGCGTCCCAAGGATGCGTTCAAGAGCAAAACAAACTCTCTAGCAGACGATGTGGAAGAAGAAGAAGAAGAAGAAGGTGTTTACGTTTATATCAGTAGCTTCCTTTGACCATTAATCTGAATGTTTTGAAGTAGGTAATAGGCTACAATGACAATGGTAAACTTTTAAAGTGAATTCATGAACATATGATATGTGTGTGCTCCATTATGTGTCATTTGAGTGGCCTAATGCCTCAAAAAGGGGACTTTGGGACTTCTTGAAATTCGGACCATTGGGAGAATTCGGATTTGGCCTCAAATTGAAAAATTCGGACTATTGGGAGATTCGAATCATCGGTCGTCGGATTAACGGACTTTTACTGTATTTGGATATACTTCGAATAAGATAAGCTTTATGTGTATGATTACATCCAATAGTGAAGTATATACGAAATGTTCAAAGAGACGAAAGCGATAAATATGTAAATCAGTATTGCCAATAGAGCTACCGGTACTTTAACGCTACATCTTAAAATGCTGCATACTTCAATTTAGCTACCATTTTCCCATAACTCCCAGGGATACTCTATAAATATCTAGAACCATTATACATTGTAAAACATGCAAAACAAACCAACAAAAAACATTCCAAAGTTGTGGCACCATTCTAGAGATGGTTTGCATTTATTCAATATCGAGAGGGTACAACAGGGGAAGAGGGTTGTAGGAACGCTAAAAGCAGTAACAAGAAATAGGGTGGTCAGTATGGAAGTGAAGAAGTCCTTGCATGACAGTGTGGTAATCCCGACACTGACTTACGGAAGCGAAGCATGGACGTTGGTTGAGAGACTCAGACCAAGAGTGAGAGCAGTGGAAATGAATTACTTAAGGAGTGCGTGCGGAATTACATGGAGGGATAGACAGACTAATGAGGAAGTAAGAAGGAGGTGTGGTGTGGAGGTAGATGTGCTGGAAAGTGTGAAAAGGAACAACTTGAGATGGTTCGGCCATATGGAACGTATGGAAAGCGAGAGAATGACTAAGAGGGTGTACGAGAGCGAGGTGGAGGGACAGAGGGGGAGAGGTAGACCGAATATGAGGTGGAAGGATGGAGTGAGGAACTACATGAATGAAGGCGGTGCTGGTTGGGGGGAGGGGCATCGACTGACTGGGGACAGAGGTGCATGGGGGCGGTTCGTTCGTGGCCACCCCTTCGGGGATCACGGCGTCGGGCAATAGATAGATAGATAGATAGAGAGGATATTCTAGCGGCTTTTGAGAAAGAAATCTAGCGATAGTCACTCCCTCTCTCGCTAACTACACACGCAAAGGGACTCCAACCCAGACTTGTTATATAGTCTATATTTGAGCTACACTTGTCCAAACTAGTTATATTAAGTTATGGCAGTGAGTTATTCGTAGGATGGAGTAAGATTGAAAGCCTAAATCATAATGATTATGGGCAGATAAGGTTTATGTCAGCATAAAGTTCGTAATAGCAGGGTCAAGGCAAGGAAAGGAGCATTAGGAAAGGATTGTCCTCTTCAATAGGCTTAGATGTATTTCCCCGACACCCAGCGCCGCCAAGCGGCTGATAGGTATAAACAAAATCTGCCAGGCATTAACTGAATGGGGAGGAGGCGTTTTATTCTTCAGAATTCCTTATTGTTCGTACATTCACACACTGTATACATGCAAGTGGTCTTCAGCAGAGTATCATCTTAGTTTGTATAAACAATATCAGAGGGAAACAAATGGCTTGATCAACATGTTATCACCTATTGGCCTCTAGAGGCACCACCGTCGCTGTAGAACAGATTTATTACATTGAGTGGGCTCTCCTCTTTTACACCTTGGTGAAAGCTGTCACACGGGCGATTGTCAAACTCTGAAGGTCCATATCATTGTTATTAACCTAACAAGTGCGCATGGGGGTAATTGAAAACGTCCCCCTGTGCTGACGTATTTGAGGTGTTTCCGTCACTAAAATATTCATTGTACCATTAATAGCATTAGTAATTATCCATATGCGCCTATTATGGGTTGATTATAAAGGTTAATATTAACCTGAAACAACAATAAAACGAGTGAAAACAGCGTTTGGATGGTCAAAATCGGAGATATAGCCCGCGAGTTGTATAATGTATGGGTGAGGCAAACTGCTTTCCCGCCAATTTCCCCCAAGGCCACTGAGACACAGTCGATCGATACTCTCTCTCTCTCTCTTGCACTCGCTTGCCATCAGTGATGACAACACCCTGCTTGCAACTCGCTAATGTTAGCACGAAAATATACCTCAGAATAAGGGAATAATAGGGAAAATAGGTGATAACTGAAGGAGAGGAGGAAAGTGGGGAAGGAGGGGAGGTAGAGGACTGAGATTTTGCATGGCCCAGGGGCCAAAAAAAAATAAAAAAATAAAAAAATAAAAATAATTTTGTTTTTTTTTCGATGTCAAAAGTTGATTTTTTATTTTACTTACTCTCAAGAGTCTTCCCGCAGTCCGCCGGGGGAACTCTTAAGAGTCTCCCGGCAGTTCCCGGGTTAACCAAAGCAATTGGCAAAGGGAGGAATTTTTAAAAACCTTAGCCAATACTCTGTTATTCACCAAAAATAAATTTGAATTATCATTATTATTTGGTAGGGTAAGTACAGTATGTATAGGTAGGTTGGCTAAATAATTGGTGGAATTCGTATGGACTCGAACTGTTTTGAGAGAGTTAAATAAAACAAAAATAATAATAGATCTGAATAATAAATCGACTATGTTATTAA
Source organism: Lithodes maja (assembly GCA_037953745.1). Lineage (NCBI taxonomy): Eukaryota > Metazoa > Arthropoda > Malacostraca > Decapoda > Lithodidae > Lithodes > Lithodes maja. The sequence continues at coordinate 9,569 of JBAKBP010020113.1, forward strand.
GCAAAACTGGGGGATGCGGGGAAGCCTAGACTGTAGATGGTAAACTTTGTGTGGGTAGCGAATATGGTTATAAAGTCATTTAAGAATAGACAGTTTTCAACGCTGCGGCCAAACTATTCCACCCATTTATATTCATTTGGTATCAAAACGTTCGGAATCGCAAGCCTCACCCAACTACGCAAACATGGTTTTGATCATCGGCGTAGTTTTCAAGATGTGGAATTTTAAGTGGTATTCGAGATTTTTTCAAGATTGCCGGAAAAACCCCCACGTGCAAAAGCAAAACCTTCTCTATAACATTTGCGGAGCATTAGTAGTGGAGTCCATGGAGCATATGCCAAAGCCCAATCGTTTCCTATGAATGGGAGAGACGGTATTTAGGCGTCAATTTTTTTCGGGTAATTGGCTGCCACGGACCTGTTTGGCCACCATGCCGAATGTTTAGCATATCAAAAGTTGCCCAATACAAAAACTCACTTCTTGTGAAAGTTTGATCCCGATCCAAAAAGCGGTTCTGGAGTTATTGCGTCAAAACCGGCGAATAAAGATAATTTGGATGAATAACTGGGTTTAATGATTACAATAGGTGTTCCCCGTAGGGGTCGAACCCCTAATAATACACAGACACATGTAAAGATAAAATCACAGTTTGTGCTTCTTTCACTATCCAGGCATTGACATCTATGCAAGTACCGGTATACTGTAGGACACAAATCTTGGCTAACTATCAAATCTCGAACAGCAAAAAGATCATCCATATTGGAAATATTAGGTAAAACATTGAAAACATTCGATTTAGCCTTTTAGGATATCTTGCCAAACCCGCGGCCACTGTTATGGATAAATCTACAGTTATACTACCCCTATTTTGTCGCTATTCTGTTGGTACTAATGGGTTAATATTATTAATAGTAGACTTAGTATGGTTTGATGATGCGCGGAAATGTATATTTGACTTGAAATAGATATATTGAAGTATTACAAACCTTCGCAAACTCATAAACAGGGAACGTGAGCAGGGTTTAGACTGTCGCGCACTCATAAACAGGGAACGTGAGGGGGAGTTTAGACCGTCGCGATGACAGGTTACTTTTCGGTTAGGTTAGGTTAAGTTAGGTTAGGTTAGGCTAATGTTACAAATACTAAAATGCGACGGTCCTCGGTATTAAACAACACTGTATATCAAATAAAAAATAAAAACAAACAAATTACCTGAAAAACTCGTATGTGGTTGGTGATAAATTTGTATCAAAATAAGTTTTTTTTCCAGTTTCCACGTCTGCTGAACCATCCAAAAACATGCTAAAAAGCGTGTTTTGAAGGGGGGAGGTGGTGGGGGGTAGTGGGAGAGGGGTAGTATAACTGTAGATTTACCCTGTTATGTTCTAGATGTACACTATAAGACACAAATACTGGCCCACTACTCAGGGTCTACAACCTGGAGCAATTTTGTTTGAAGACTTGAATGAGTATGAGAAGGTATACAAGAAAATTGACATGAAATAGCCTTGTTTTGGCCATTTTGTACAACGATTTAGTTATTGATAACTTCGAAACCTTATGGTATAATCGTGTGTAGCAGGAAGACCTGTTCTTATATCTCAATAATTTGGTAATGTTACAATATTTTTTTTTTAAATTTACATTCATAAATAGTCCACTAATATACTAGATTAGGTTAGGCAAGGTTTTGGTTAGGTTAGGTTAAATATATTGTTCAATGTTTCTTAGTAAATAGGCATCTGAAAAACAGTTCTCCCCGCTACACAGGATCTTACCAAACGTATGGCCACACTTTATATCCTAGACCGTACTGCACCACCATGGACTACGGTACACTCGGATGCCATAGTCTCTAGCCCACTCATAAATATTCGTGGACTTCACCTATTTCTATTTATGGAACTATATCTCTGGAAACGAATTTATGAATATGTTTTTATACATCAACTATAAAACTATATAATTATATACTATCTATTGAAAAGCAAGTTCTATCCAAAACTCAATCCAGAGAGTTATAATTGCATACATAAAAACATAGGGGGCCTACGAACTATTATGGGTGGGCTAGAGACTATGGCATCCGAGTGTACCACCCAGACAATATAGCCGCTGTTAACTTGTGAAATATCAAGGGTCATTCCAGACTTTTACGACTCAGAGTTACGCAATTGAATAAGAGTATTTTTCCAATGTAGGCTTGTTGCAATAAATGTGCTTTCTATACACATATAGTCACTCACTAACTCTGTATTCTTCCACATTATGTAAGGTATGGAAATACCGGTATAGGCCTACATGTCCCGTTCTTCCAATGTTACTGTTCCCATTAAATAAGTGAAATACAGACATAACATCGATGTGATTAAATTAAGACTGTAGTTAATCAAAATTCAATTGAATAATCAGATGAAATAACGACTGCATAACAAACTACTCATAATTCAAGCACTAACTTTATTTCAATCTTTCACAGCATGTACAACAACATACTTTTGTAGGAGATTGTACGTGGCTAGCAAATAATTTTAGGAAAGTTGACACCATATCACATGGGACTACAAATGGTATCATTTTTACTGCGTCCAAATTATATCATGGCTATTATTAACGAAATATATGAGCGAGTCTTTGCTTCAAATTATCCCTCTATTCCATTTTCTTTGTTTCGTCATTCACAGAAAACGTCTCGGAGGCAGGCTGCCCCGGTGGTTGCCATGACAACCACCAGCTGACACTGCCACAACACCAACACACATGTACTCAACCACATTATGACCAAAACATACACGATATACAACACAATGACCAATCACACACACTCTGGGGTACTTACTGTTACTGCTGAACAGCTGGGATGTTCAACTGTTGTCTAGAATCACCGTAAAATCCACGAAAGTAACGCACCAATCCACACCACACACAACAGCCAATATCACTGACAATCAGTGCTGCCAACCGTATCTACTGCAGCCCTGCCGCTTGTCCACGGTGGAGGCCATACACACAGCCGCTATACCTATACATACACACGGAATCATGAGTCTATTAACTCTATTTTGATGTATGTTTGCTTTATTTTATTGTATTAACTAACCAGACTATCATATCCTAGACTTTCCTATCCTAGTGCAATAATAATATTAATAGAATTACATCGAAATGGCTAGTGATTCGGTGTTAATATAGAGGTAAGGGGGCTGTGGTTACCTGTGTGAGGCTAGGTACAGTCACGAGCATAAATGCTGTGACATCAACCAGATAACGTCAACTCCTTCATCACGAGAGGGTTTATACTAAACAATAAAATCGTTTGACGGTAGCTAGAATGAAATACAGAAATAATTGTGAGTAAGATTCAGAGTCGTAAAGATTCCAGGACGAGCTCAATAACGGCGGATCCCCAGATTGGCCGTGGTGATTGCAACTAAACACATACAAAAGTTACAAAGTTTGAATACAAAGTTTTGCAATACCTTTAGAGACAATGGGGCGAAAATTATTTGGTTGGTGTTGCAGTATTTATGCTCGTGACTGTACCATACGTCGTTTTTAGGGTAAACTAAATCAAAGGCAGCCAATATTTAGCTTCGAAAGTTAGCCGCTTGAGAATTAGGACGTGTTTTAGCAATATACTGTGGCTATTATTATGCGATTATATTTAGCCTAGGAATAACTAGCGGGAGGTAGAGAGTTAATTGAAATAACTAGCGGGAGGTAGAGAGTTAATTGAAATAACTAGCGGGAGGTAGAGAGTTAATTGAAATAACTAGCGGGAGGTAGAGAGTTAATTGAAATAACTAGCGGGAGGTAGAGAGTTAATTGAAATAACTAGCGGGAGGTAGAGAGTTAATTGAAATAACTAGCGGGAGGTAGAGAGTTAATTGAAATAACTAGCGGGAGGTAGAGAGTTAATTGAAATGTTATTGAGTTTTTAAACCTTTGCTTCATAATGGTCCATCCTAACTTGCATACAAGCGTTTAATGATAACCATAATAAAATATAAACATTCTTTCTCAAAGATCAAAGGAGTTAACCCCTTCTTTACCGGCGACGTCTTTATTGTTTGATTTCAGTTAAGTTTAGACGATTTTATGAAGTTTAGGAAGGATATAGGGTGGGTAAAACGATTAATACAGATAGTATATAGTCTTTTAATGGGTAGACGTCCTTCCTAAGCTGAATTAAATCGTCTAATAGTTGCCAGAATATCATGAAAATACGTCAGCGGTACAGAAGGGGTTAAAGTCATGAGTTTTGTCTGTCCTATGCCCTACTTCAAGTAGGCTAAGTAGTCCAAAACTCTTAAACATTAACCTCTATAACTCACAAACGACAGGAGTAATCCACCTAATATATCTACCATTTGAGAAGAGTCAGCCAGGGAAAAGGTGTGAAGATGTACAACTCATTTGCTCTAGCCCTTAACGCCTTAAGAGCGGGTGGTGTGTATTTTACACCGTACCGCACAGCGTTTTTTTTTTAACCCAAATAGGGTTGTTTCCGTGCTCATTTTCATGCATAAACAAGACCCAGAGTGTAAAACAAGTATCTATCCCTGAAAGGGCGTAAACAGAGCTTTCCAATGACACCCGAACCATCCTTGTACGACTGCTGGTTCTCTTGCAACGATCGTGCAACACGAGTGCAAAAACCCTAAAATAAAATAATTTCCCTACATAATTACCTGTGTAGCAAGTGAGAAAGGGGGAGGAAGGTGGTATACAGTTCAGTACGTCCACGGTGGTCGTGGGGAGCGGTCATAAGGTTACTACGCTCGTCCCACCGCTCAGCTCTCTCTCTCAGCAACATTACGTGCTGAAAATGGTGCTCGACAGCTGTCGTGCACCGCCACTTAGTCCAAATTTATTTCACTCGACATATGTTGCGCGCCGCCAGTTAACCTCTGAAGTGCGCACGGGGGTAAATGAAAACCTCCCCCTGTGCTGACGTATTTGAGGTTTTTCGTCACTAAAATATTCATTGTACCATTAATAGCATTAATAATTATCCATATGCACCTATTATGGGTTGATTATAAAGGTATTAACCTGAAACAACAATAAAACGAGTGAAAACAGCGTTTGGATGGTCAAAATCGGAGATATAGCCCGCGAGTTGTATAATGTATGGGTGAGGCAAGCTACCTTCCCGCCCATTTTCCCCAAGGCCACTGCGACACAGTCGATCGATACTCTCTCTCTCTCTCTTGCACTCGATTGCTATCAGTGATGACAACACCCTGCTTGCAACTCGCTAATGTTAGCACGAAAATATACCTCAGAATAAGGGAATAATTGGGAAAATAGGTGATAACTGAGGAATAGGAGGAAAGTGGGGAAGGAGGGGAGGTAGAGGACTGAGATTTTGCATGGCCCAGGGGCCAAAAAAAAATAAAAAAATAAAAATATATTTTTTTTTTTTTCGATGTAAAAAGTTGATTTTTAGTTTTACTTACTCAGGAGAGTCTTCCCGCAGTCCGCCGGGGGAACTCTTAAGAGTCTTCCCGCAGCTCCCGGGTTAAGGGTTAATGAGTTATAGAGGTTAAGATTCATGATTTGTGGGCATACCTACTTGAAACAGGGTACAGTATACCTCGTTAACTATCAATGACCACTCCAAACTTTTACTGCTCGAACCTTTTGCGTGATCGTTTCATTAATGGAGATTATATGCAAAACAAAAATACATGCACAATGCTTAATATGAAATAACCCTAAGAAATAAGCAACAACCAATGCACACATTTCAAGGCGCCCGTACTGAAACCGCCATGTTGAGGGTTCAAATCCACCAGAATCCTAAAGTTTGTTTCGGCCATCCTGATGGAGAGGATTGCATCATGGTCGCTCCCTAGCCAGGCTGCTCAACTATCAGCTTGTGTTAGCCTACACTTACTTCTCACCAGTGCATCTGCTTATGTATGTAATATGGTGGGAACCCAGTATTCTCACAGTCGCCAAAGCTCGCTTGTGATCTCGTAGTTAAGGTAGAATAAGCATTGTACAGTACTGAGGTTAAGAACAAAAATGTAGATGTTCAGCCTCACGGCTGCGAATGAACAATACACCGGAAATTATTTGTATTATTATATATATATTACACACACACACACACACACACAAGTACTGCACCACTATAGACTCACCAGACAATATAGCCTCTGCTACCTCGCCAACTATTAATGGCAACCCAAGGATTTTACAACTCAACCCTTTTACGCGATGGTTTCTTCCATGTTAGGGTGGACAGTTATATTAATGTATTATAGAATAATCAAGATACAGTGTAGAAAGCACTCACACACAAACAAAAAGGATAGTTGCAACTTTTGCTTGTCTTAATTTCTTTTTGTCTTTTGTTTAATTATTGTTGAGAGTTTTGATCGAACTAGCCGTTTTCGATACATAAACAATTAGTTCCCCACCAAGACTTCGTAAAACCCGCCTCCCCAGATCCCTTTCAAGATAAATATGTACATTTTTCGGTAGAATAACATCTTGGCCAGAGGCCGATCTCTCCTACCTTGCAGACTCGTTATCGCTAACCCAGAACACATCGAAACTTGAATGGGATGCCTAAGTGTTTTATAATCGCCTAACATATAAGGTGAAACGTCTTAACCCCTTCAGCACGATGACCCTTTTTTACCTTTCATTCAGGCTAAAGATAGACGGTTATATACAGTTTAACAAGGACCTATATGTGATGCAGAGGATATATTGAGATCGTACCTTCAGTTTAACAAGGACCTATATGTGATGCAGAGGATATATTGAGATCGTACCTTCAGTTTAACAAGGACCTATATGTGATGCAGAGGATATATTGAGATCGTACCTTCCCCTATGAGTTCTAGAGGTAGATTATAGTCTAAAGAAAATCGTCCAATGTTAATCAGAATAATATCAAAATAACGTCATGGTGCTGAAGGGGTGAACATCTCCAAACTAATGGGGTAAAACAGGGAAAACTATGAATGACTTTGAGGGGGGTCACCGTTTGTTTTTATCTCTCTCTCCTTTTCTCTCTTTCCCTGGTTTGTATCCATTCGGCCCCATTCAGCCAACTGCTTTAAGACGTTTATCCCCATCCAGGTGTCGATTTCTTCCTGGCGAGCGATAGCGAGCCAGCATTGTATGGAGAAATCCGGCTTCGCCGGAGACGTTTTTCTATTGAAAAATGTACATATTTATCTTGCTGTCAAAAACAAAAATATATATATGCTGACTCGCTACCGCTCGCCAGGAAAATATTGACACCTGGATGGAGGTAAACATCTTAAAACAGTAGGCTGAATGGGGCCGAATGGACACATGCCAAAGAGAGAGGGAGAGAAAGAGAAAAAAAGCGAGGTGGGCTCCCTTAATGGTTCACCCCTTTTACGTAATGCTGCCTTCTCTATGATGGCGTGTGGGTGGTGGTGGTGGTGTGGGTGGTGGTGGTGGTGGTGGTGGGGGTGGGGGGAGGGGGGGTTTAAGGGGAGATGGAGCGTATATTTGGGTCACCCTTCTTCCTCATGTTTAGCCCCATTAGTTTTCCGATTTGATGATGTTCGGTTCATTAGTTTGGCGATTTTAAGACCTTTCGTCCCATTTCTTTGTTAATACTAATATCTGTCGTGTCCTTTAGGTGTCGATTTTTTCCCAGGCGAGCGATAGCGAGCCTGTAGTTGAGAAGAAACCGGCCTTCGGCCGTGACATTTTTCAACCGAAAAATGTACAAATTGATATAGAAGGGGGATCTAATGGATGTTTTTTTAAAGTTTGATGGAGGTCTAAGGAAGAAACTAAGAAATAAAGGAATACATGAATTAATAGACTAAAACAAAGAGGCCCATCTCCCCTTAACAAAGAGGCCCATCTCCCCTTAACAAAGAGGCCCATCTCCCCTTAACAAAGAGGCCCATCTCCCCTTAACAAAGAGGCCCATCTCCCCTTAACAATACCCAAATAATGGGACAGAACAACCCTTTTAGGTAATGGTGTCTAGTCTGTGATGGCGCGGGTGGTGGTGGTGGTGGTGATGGTGATGGTGATGGTGGTGGTGGTGGTGGTGATGGTGATCGTGATGGTGGTGATGGTGATGGTGTTATATAGGTCTTATCGGCAATTGGTGGCGGGTTATGGCGCTGGGTATTGGCAGTTTTGAGTCTTAAGCATTGAGGGTAGAGTTCTATTTTCTTCAATATAGTTTTGAGTCATAAGGGGAGATATCGACTTAAGGGATTTTTTCTGGACCCCTTTCTCCCTCATGTTTAGCCCCATTGCTTTTGAGATTTTAAGACAGTCGCCCCATTAGTTTGGCGATTTTAAGAACTTTCGCTCCATTTCCGTCAATTTTAAGACCTTTCGTGAAATTTAGGTGTCGATTTTATCCTGGCGAGCGATAGCGAGCCTGTAATTTAAGAGGAACCGGCTTTCAGCCGGGACATTTTTCTACCGAAAAATGTACAAATTTATCTTGAAAGGGGCTCAAGGGGGTGTAATCTTAAGCTTGAAGGATATCTAGGGACCAAACTAAAAACCTCCCCTTAAGCATTGAAAGTAGAGGTTTCTTTTCTTTAATATATTATGCATGTGGAAATTATTATTACCTTTATGATATATTTGAAAAGTATATATATATATATATATATATATATATATATATATATATATATATATATATATACTGATGGCGTAGTCTTTGAGTCGTAATAATTGACAGTAGAGTTATCTTTTATTCAATATAATGTACATGTGGAATTTATTATTACCGTTATGATATATTTGAAAGGTATATATTTACCATAGGTAGCGACAGTGAATTTGACAATAATTTTGACCGCTTAAGGGGAGGTTTTTAGTTTGGTCTCTAGATATCCTTCAAGCTTAAGATTAAACCCCCTTGAGACCCTTTCAAGATAAATTTGTACATTTTTCGGTAGAAAAATGTCCCGGCTGAAAGCCGGTTTCTCTTAAATTACAGGCTCGCTATCGCTCGCCAGGATAAAATCGACACCTAAATGGCACGAAAGGTCTTAAAATTGACAGAAATGGGTTGAAAGTTCTTAAAACCGCCAAACTAATGGGGCAAACGTCTTAAAATCTCAATAGTAATGGGGCTAAACATGAGGGAGAAAGAAGTCAAGAAAAAAATCCCTCAAGTGGAAATCTCCCCTTAACTTGTTATACCTCGAAATGAATGAAAACAATCGGGCTGACGTTTCTATCATTTGGGAAGAGTCCATCAGGAAATAGGTGTGGATATTTACAGCCAGTTTGCTCTAGGCCCTTTTGAGTTACAGAGAGATCAAGGATAAAGCTGATTGTCAAGTTCGTTGGCGCTACCTATAATGATTTGCCATATTTACCGCCGATTCTAAACCCCAGTGGATCATATGCTTTCATGAAGGGGAGGAAGACCGTTTTTCTGGACCCCCTTCTCCCTAATGTTTAGCCCCACTAGTTTTGAGATTATAAGACGTTCGGCCCATTAGTTTGGCGATTTTAACACCTTTCGCCCAATTTCGTTGTCAATTTTAAGACCTTCCGTGCCATTTAGGTGTCGATTATTTCCTGGCGAGCGATAGCAAGCATGCAATCTTAAGAGGAAGCGGCCTTCGGCCGGGACATTTTTCTACCGAAAAATGTACAAATTTATCTTGAAGGGGGGTCTAGGGTTTTTTTTTCTAAGCTTGATGGAGGTCTAGGGAGGAAACTAAAAAAATATATGAATAAATGAATTAATAGACCAAACAAACGGTCAGTCTCCCCTTAATTTCATTTGCCGGTTTTTGGTGTTAACCCTTTGAGTACCAGCGACGTGGGTTATCATTTATGCTAGTTATATTCAGACGATTTTATGCAGCTTAGGAAGGATTTGCGGTATTTAAACGGGTTGGTTGAGATATTTTGAAGCCTTATTATTGCTAGGGGTCCTTCCTAATCTGAATAGATAGATAAATAGATAGATAGACTCGTAAAAGCTACATAAAACTTTGTACATAGTAAGAGAAGTGTGAAGCACATTTAGAGAGAGAGAGAGAGAGAGAGAGAGAGAGAGAGAGAGAGAGAGAGAGAGAGATAGATAGATAGATAGATAGATAGATAGATAGATAGATAGATAGATAGATAGATAGAGATAGATGGATAGATAGACTCAAAATGTAAATATTCCAGCGTCCCCTCTCCAACTAAGTAATAGCTGGTCCTCCAATATCACGACCATTTTATCCATCCCTATATTTTTACACCTTCCTCCCCTTGACCTGAATCTCGTCTGCCCCTCATCCATTCTACCTCCAACATCCAAAACATTTCGCTGTAACTTATGGTGTAATATTAGTTTTTGGAAATAATGTTTGCGTGACTATAATTTTGACATTTTTTATCAACTTTTTATTTATTTCACTGCACACACCAAACACCTCTCAGCGAAATTAATGAAAAAGCATGTCATGATGTAAATACATAAATAAATAAATAAATGTGTGTGTCGCTATATATATACTGTATGTATATATATATATATATTGTGACGCATGTCGAGTATGAGCATGCTGTACAGAACGCCCAGTCATGCCCCACTCTCGCTAGGATCGTCAGGGCAGGAACTTTGGCTGTAGTCTGTGTAGAGTTTCCTAACTTAGTTTATGTGAGCCGTTGTACTATAAGTATTATAAATATGTATTTTATTTTCATCTGAGTCAACGAGTTCTATTTTATATCATTAGTTATAAGTGTTGTGTGTGGGACTTATTTGTAATGATGAGAGGAGAGAGAGAGAAATTGCGTGGCGAGGACCAGTGAGTGCGCCACGCGGGCAGGTAGGCCTAATTCCCTCCTCCCTCTTCAGCGCGTGGGAAATCCTTTGTCGATCCCAGATTGAGAGAGAATATTACGTAATGATTGCTAGTGGGCGGTCCTTAGTAGTTGGCGATATGCTCACTAGAGGGCCGAGTATAAAAAGGGAAGTCTAGCCGCGTTTTCCTCAGAACTCATAAGGCAAAGCGACTTCTCATATCCCTTACAACTATACATATTCTTCCGACTGATGTGAACTTTCTCTACTCTCTGAACCGCCTATCTTCTCCTCTTCCCGACCCTTTATAACCTCAATGACCCCTTTGGTGCAGATTTAGTCAGCCAAAGTATTATCGCTTGAGTTCTCACGAGATATATGCCTATTAGAATAGCCTATTTTGGAAGGGATAACTAGAATAGGATTGATTAATGTTTGTTGCACTCGTATATGCATTTCCCTGTGTATGATTATTCATGTTCCTGTTTTCTGCTGATCTAGGTGATGCTAGACTGGGATAAGGCTACTAGAGTTGTGATTCCCGATGTGTATTAGGTTTTGTTGAACCTGTACAATCGCAACGGAGACTTGGAAAGCCTAGGTGGTCTTTCTGACTGTGTACCTTGTGAGTTTAGCACTGTGTTGCGAGTGAGGGCTTTTGCCTCTGCCACCCAGCACTGTGCTAACTCGTTTGCTTGACTTTGAGAGGATCGCCAGGAGAGAACCAGATACTAGTGATCTGGATCTCTCAAGAGAGCATCCCGTCAATTAACGTAATTTGGCCGCACAGCCTTAAGGACCTCGCTAGGCTACGAGCCGCTTGCTCAGCCATTGTTTCCTAGCCTACTATATCCCAGCTAGACTTTGCTCGGTCAGCAGATACAGCATAGTATTGAAGCTTTCCTTATGTATGTTATTGTTTATGCACTATTGATTTCATGTGTGGCACGCTTAGCTACTTTAGAGATTAGTGGCCCACGAGCACAATCCTAGTAGGCTATTGCCAGTGCATTGTCGGAGTACTTCTTTTTAATGTTTGCCATTTACTGTTGTTTATTCTTATAATTCTTCTTATGTCAATTTAAAGCCTTTAATGTTAGTTAATTGCCAGTGTGTTGCTTATTGAATTGCTGTTCAAAATCCGATACTTACTTCTTACGAGTATTCGAGAAGCATCTAACTTTATCAGAAGATTCCTTGCTCGATGCTCGAGGACTATTGTTTAACGTAACGTAATAGTGCCGATCCGAAGTAGAGGGTGGAGGACTTCTTAAGTTCTTAGTCAAGGGTGGATTACTTCGGCTTCGGCCAACACTATTCTTTAGGCGTTGTTGTATTTACTTCTTTGTTTGATTGTTGACCAGACTAGATAACTCCCATCTCTTTATTAGTCTGTTGTGAAGCGCTAGTACCGAGTTCTTGTATACCCCGTTATAGCAGATAGAACTCTGGAGGGTATTGGTGTTTTTTGTTCGGCTGGCAGTACTCTGGGGTTGGGATCGTGTGTTTCCGTTGTGGCAGCGAGCCATACTCGAGTCCTGTGTGAGAGCCCTAGTGTACCCGAGTGCCCGGTCGTAACAAATGGCGACCTTGCTTAGGATTTTGTGAACAGTATAAATTTTTGCAGAGTTGTACAACATTTGTTTGTTTGTACTTTAGCGTGCATATTGAAGAATATTTTTTTTGTAGGGCAATTAGTAGAGCATTTAAGAGACTCCAGTTAATTTAGTAATTAGTGCTTGCATAAGGAAGTTTAACACTTTTGTCTCGAGAATTTTTTTGTGGACTTCAGTATGTCGTGCCCTAGCACTGACGAGGAGCGAGAGATGCCATTTGAAGAGGTGCCGTTAGTAATCAGTGAGGAGGATGCTAGAGTTTTTGTGAGTAAGCGGTACCACGTGACGGAGGAGAGGCTGACTGGGGTGAATGTTTATGGCTTGCACCTGATAGCCAAGGTTTTGGGCCTATCCAATGTAATAGGGATGTCCAAGGGGGAGCTGATTTCCTGGGTGTTGCGTGGGCGACATGGGGTTTCGGAGGAGAGGGCGTTTGGGGGGGTTCCTCCCCAGATCCCCTCTCACTCGACTCCCACAGTGCCGTCCACTCAGTTGCCGGAGGTTAGCACTCTCCCACAGAGGGATGAGAATTGGCAGATTGGAGTGCCCTCGGGCGGTGCACATGGTGGTTCCCCAGTTCTTGCCCCCCCTCCTTCAGTAGTGGCAGCTCCCTCTTCCTGCCTGTCTCCAGATATGATGTTTAGACTTGAGCTTGCTAAGATTGAGATTGAGGCTAGGAAGCAGGAGAAGGAGATTGAGGCGAAGAATGAGACTAGGAGGCATGAGATTGAGGCGGAGAATGAGACTAGGAGGCACGAGGCTGAGCTTAGGTACGACTCAGAGAAATATTGTGCTCAAATAGATTTAGATAAGACTCGTGCAGAGTCGACAGGGATTCGGATGGGCCGGGAGGGCCAAGTAAGAGAACAGTCCTTGTCCCACTTAGTCAAATTGGTGCCGGCATTTAGTGAAACTGAAGTCACAGAATTTTTTAATCGTTTTGAGAAGAAGTGTAGGGAGCATAATTGGCCTGAAGAGAAGTGGGCAGCTCTAGTCTCCTCAAGACTTACGGGTAAGGGTCTGAAGGCTTATGATGCACTACCTTTAGAGTCTTGCATTGACTACCCAGAATTGAAGAGAGCTGTCCTACGGGCATACGAGTTGCAACCAGAAACATATCGATTGAAGTTTCGGGGTGTTACGAAGACTAGGGAGGCGACCTTTCTTGAACATGCCCGGGACTTAAAAGATGCACTTACAAACTGGACACGTTCTGAGAAAGCTGAGACGGCCGAACAGTTGACTGAGCTGTTTCTGCTCGAGCAGTTTTATAAGTGTACTGGTGCAGATATGACTTTAACTATTAAAGAAAAGAACCCTAAAACTCTACAGGAGGCAGCTGAGATGGCTGACCTCCGGCTATCACTAATTCGTGGGTGCGGGTCTGCCCAGCGTAGTGAGGCAGGTAACAAGGGGCGTGATGCCCCACCCCCCCCGAGTTAGTGATATACCTTATGCAAACAAGTACAAGAGCTATGATACCAAGACTGACCACAAGACTAGCACCGTCCCATTTAAGAAGGGGCCGGGCCCTTCCCAGTACCAAGGGAAGCCCAGAGGGGAGTTGGAGTGTTATCATTGTCATGAAAAGGGGCACTTTGCAAGAGTCTGTCCTAGCAAACCACCTACAGCAGCTGTGTCTTTGGCCTGCAACATTGGTGTGTCTTCGAAGTTTTCTGAGTTTGCCCGGGGCAGTTCGTCAGAGGCTGAGGCACAGCCAATGCAGAAGCACCTGGGAGGCTCGAACCCTGCTCAGGATGTTTTTTGCGACCATAGAGGACGGGGTTGCGTGATGTGGGCGGGGCGCAAGCATGGAGTAGAGGTCTTGCGTGATACAGGTGCTTCCCAGACTCTGATGAATAACTTGACTGGCTACCCTATAAATGCGGCTCGGGTGGTAGTGGTGCAGGGTATTAATGCAACTCGGTCATACCCGCTGGTGCGGTTGGAGTTGGAGGTGGATGGTGTGGCACGTGAATTGGATGTCGGGATTGTGGAGAAACTGCCAGTGGAGGGCGTCGACCTTCTTCTCGGCAACGACTTTGCAATGCCCGCTTCTGAGGTTCTACCCTTAGTCGTTGCCGAGAGGCCGGCCGACGTGAGTGGGGAAGAGCAAGAGTGGGTCGAGCAGTGCCAGACACAACCCATGGCGTGTGTTGTCACCCGAGCTCGGGCAGATAAAGTGTCACAGCCTAGTCCTCCGTCTTCAGACCAGCAGAGGAACGATCAACAGGAGGAGGCTAAAGTTGGAGTTGGTTTTAAGAGTTTTGACTCGGCGGCTCTCCTGGGTGATTCAGTATTGGCCCCTATGTTAGAGTCTGGAGAGGCCCCAGGACCTGTCACAGCTAGTGAGGAGGTAGGGCAGGAAGAGACTCCGAGGCAGCAACGTTACACACGGAGAGAAAAAAGGGTTGCTCAGTTTGATATTGGGGGAGGACTTGGGTTGCTTCGGAAGCATCTAGACAGGTTGGTTCCCTCAGATATTTGTAAACTGCAGTTGGAGGATCCGGAAGTTCAGAAGTGTGGTAATGGTGCTGTCAAGATTAAACACGAGGACGGGGAAGCATATCATGTGAACCTGTTGGAGGAGTTTGTGAGGCAACCACCTGAGCAGCCTACTGTCCCTGCGTTGGTCTGCCGCGGCCAAGGTGGAGAAGGAGAGGGGGGCAGTAAGGCACAGGTGGAGGAGAGTAGGGATTGTTATGTCTCGGCGGAGCCGTGGGCGGGGGACACGAGTCTGGTGGCTGTGGAAGCGCTAGAGCACCTGCCTGAGCAGCAGTGTGCAGCACTCCAGCACCAGCTCGGTTCATACCCCACTGGTCGTGCCGAGCCCCTGAGTCTCACAACTCGGGCAGTGCAAGATGTTCCACGGGCAGGTCACGTGAATGTTGAAAGACCGTTAGCCTCGTTGTTTCGGTGGTTCAAGGTGGGCGACGAGGCTTTGGCATGGTTGCCAGGTCAGGGTCGACCCATGGCTGCCAAGGGTGGTGGTCAAAAGGAGGACATTGAGCAGATTGGTAAGGTCGGCTGTGGTATCGCAGTGCCCGGTCGTCGCATAGCCTCCCAATGCTGCTCTAGTCTAATGCAACAGCCCTACCATAGACCGACTGTATCTGGCCATGTCGCTGAAAGCGGTGATGCTGCGCAGGCAGATGTCGTCACAAGGAATGCGGGGGTGCGCATGTACGGTATCGGCGGGGAAGCCTTAGCAATAATGAACTATGGGAGTGACTGCACAGGTGGTACTGATTGTCCCTCTCATGACCTGGCTGTTCTAGGGACGAAGGTGGAGAAGGAGGGAGACTACAGGTTAGAAGCTGCGGTCTCGGCTGGGTTGTGGGAGGGCACTAGGCATGTTGTTCGTGGAGACAGTGCAAGGCAGTTGTTTACTAGGCTATGGCAGTACTTTCGCATGTTTGTTGCTTCTCCAGGCCTGATGTACGGGGTAGAATCCGACATGCAGGCTGGAGATAGTGCAAGGCTCAGTTTAATTCCCTACCGTATAAATCCTGCTCGACAGCCTATGGTACAAGCAGAGCTGGATTACGTGTGGACGAAGGGTCTGAGGGATAAGGAATGTCGTGAGTGGTCGTTGCCTGTAACTTTGTCCGAGCGTGCTAAAGAGGTATGTGGTTTTGTTGTGGACGGGAGTACCTACCGGTGCAATGTTATGCCTGACGGACTTGAGAATGCACCAGCAACGTTTCAGAACCTGATGAATGAAAGTGAAAAGGACGATGATGCGCTGGGGCATTTCGAGGTCTATGTTCCAGCCTATGGTCCGGTCGTTGTAGTTTACCCAGATCATCACCCTCTCAAGATCTTGGACCAGTTTCACAATCGGAATATGAGGCTGACCAGGTGGTCACTAAGGTTATTGGTATATAACCTGGACATACGCCATATTGCCGGTTGTGACAACGTGGTTGCAGATGGTCGTTCAAGGGTATATGATCCTGGGTAGATTGACACACGGGTAGCCTCCTGCTTTAGTTTGAATAGTATTTTGCGCTTGGTGCTTGTTGGCTCGCGGTTGTAGCCCAGCGTATTGGGTCGTAAAGCAGGATTGTTGAGCGTTTGGTATAGAAGAAAATAGGCTGCCCTTATAGTGCAGCCGGAAAAAACATATTAAAATATAAAAATCATATAAAAAAAACTCTTTCTTTTTTATATAGATAATTGTATAAGTTTGTCATAGCCTATAGAGTTTGAGTAGTCCACGAACTATCAAACGGCTGAGCTGCTGTAAGCTCGCTCTGGGAGCATGATATTGTGTCTTTTGCTATTGTTGGGAGGAGTTATAAAATGTGAATTTTTTTTTAATAATAAGATGTGTTTTAGTGATAAACTCAGCTTGTTTTAGTGCCATGCGGTCGCTGGGTGTGAGGGGCTTGATGGGGTTCTGTGTGTCAGATTTTTGCTCAGGGTTGAGCAAGTAAAATCTTGGGGGGAGGTGTGACGCATGTCGAGTATGAGCATGCTGTACAGAACGCCCAGTCATGCCCCACTCTCGCTAGGATCGTCAGGGCAGGAACTTTGGCTGTAGTCTGTGTAGAGTTTCCTAACTTAGTTTATGTGAGCCGTTGTACTATAAGTATTATAAATATGTATTTTGTTTTCATCTGAGTCAACGAGTTCTATTTTATATCATTAGTTATAAGTGTTGTGTGTGGGACTTATTTGTAATGATGAGAGGAGAGAGAGAGTATGTAACGGGGACCAGTGAGTGCGCCACGCGGGCAGGTAGGCCTAATTCCCTCCTCCCTCCTCCCTCCTCCCTCTCAGTGCGTGGGAAATCCTTTGTCGATCCCAGATTGAGAGAGAATATGACGTAATGATTGCTAGTGGGCGGTCCTTAGTAGTTGGCGATATGCTCACTAGAGGGCCGAGTATAAAAAGGGAAGTCTCGCCACATATCCCTTAGAACTCATTAGGCAAAGCGACTTCTCATATCCCTTACAACTATACATATTCTTCCGACTGATGTGAACTTTCTCTACTCTCTGAACCGCCTATCTTCTCCTCTTCCCGACCCTTTATAACCTCAATGACCCCTTTGGTGCAGATTTAGTCAGCCAAAGTATTATCGCTTGAGTTCTCACGAGATATATGCCTATTAGATAGCCTATTTTGGAAGGGATAACTAGAATAGGATTGATTAATGTTTGTTGCACTCGTATATGCATTTCCCTGTGTATGATTATTCATGTTCCTGTTTTCTGCTGATCTAGGTGATGCTAGACTGGGATAAGGCTACTAGAGTTGTGATTCCCGATGTGTATTAGGTTTTGTTGAACCTGTACAATCGCAACGGAGACTTGGAAAGCCTAGGTGGTCTTTCCGACTGTGTACCTTGTGAGTTTAGCACTGTGTTGCGAGTGAGGGCTTTTGCCTCTGCCACCCAGCACTGTGCTAACTCGTTTGCTTGACTTTGAGAGGATCGCCAGGAGAGAACCAGATACTAGTGATCTGGATCTCTCAAGAGAGCATCCCGTCAATTAACGTAATTTGGCCGCACAGCCTTAAGGACCTCGCTAGGCTACGAGCCGCTTGCTCAGCCATTGTTTCCTAGCCTACTACATCCCAGCTAGACTTTGCTCGGTCAGCAGATACAGCATAGTATTGAAGCTTTCCTTATGTATGTTATTGTTTATGCACTATTGATTTCATGTGTGGCATGCATAGCTACTTTAGAGATTAGTGGCCCCCGAGCACAATCCTAGTAGGCTATTGCCAGTGCATTGTCGGAGTACTTCTTTTATATGTTTGCCATTTACTACTGTCTATTCTTCTAATTCTTCTTATGTCAATTTAAAGCCTTTAATATTAGTTAATTGCCAGTGTGTTGCTTATTGAATTGCTGTTCAAAATCCGATACTTACTTCTTACGAGTATCCGAGAAGCATCTAACTTTATCAGAAGATTCCTTGCTCGATGCTCGAGGACTATTGTTTAACGTAACGTAATAGTGCCGATCCGAAGTAGAGGGTGGAGGACTTCTTAAGTTCTTAGTCAAGGGTGGATTACTTCGGCTTCGGCCAACACTATTCTTTGGTGTTGTTGTATTTACTTCTTTGTTTGATTGTTGACCAGACTAGATAACTCCCGTCTTTTTATTAGTCTGTTGTGAAACGCTAGTACCGAGTTCTTGTATACCCCGTTATAGCAGATAGAACTCTGGAGGGTATTGGTGTTTTTTGTTCGGCTGGCAGTACTCTGGGGTTGGGATCGTGTGTTTCCGTTGTGGCAGCGAGCCATACTCGAGTCCTGTGTGAGAGCCCTAGTGTACCTGAGTGCCCGGTCGTAACAATACACACTCAGCCACTCCACATTTCCCGGTAACAAGGATCACAATACACACTCAGCCACTCCACATTTCCCGGTAACAAGGATCACAATACACACTCAGCCACTCCACATTTCCCGGTAACAAGGATCACAATACACACTCAGCCACTCCACATTTCCCGGTAACAAGGATCACAATACACACTCAGCCACTCCACTTTTCCCGGTAACAAGGATCACAATACACACTCAGCCACTCCACATTTCCCGGTAAAAAGGATCACAATACGCACTCAGTCACTCCACATTTCCCGGTAACAAGGATCACAATACACACTCAGTTACTCCACATTTCCCGGTACCAAGGATCACAATACACACTCAGCCACTCCACATTTCCCGGTAACAAGGATCACAATACACACTCACCCACTCCTCATTTCCCGGTAACAAGGATCACAATACACACTCAGTCACTCCACATTTCCCGGTAACAAGGATCACAATACACACTCATTCACTCCACATTTCCCGGTAACAAGGATCACAATACACACTCAGTCACTCCACATTTCCCGGTAACAAGGATCACAATACACACTCAGCCACTCCACATTTCCCGGTAACAAGGATCACAATACACACTCAGTCACTCCACATTTCCCGGTAACAAGGATCACAATACACACTCAGTCCCTCCACATTTCCCGGTAACAAGGATCACAATACACACTCAGCCACTCCACATTTCCCGGTAACAAGGATCACAATACACACTCAGCCACTCCACATTTCCCGGTAACAAGGATCACAATACACACTCAGTCACTCCACATTTCCCGGTAACAAGGATCACAATACACACTCAGTCACTCCACATTTCCCGGTAACAAGGATCCCAATACACACTCAGTCACTCCACATTTCCCGGTAACAAGGATCACAATACACACTCAGCCACTCCACATTTCCCGGGAACAAGGATCCCAATACACACTCAGCCACTCCACATTTCCCAATAACAAGGATCACAATACACACTCAGCCACTCCACATTTCCCGGTAACAAGGATCACAATACATACTCAGCCACTCCACATTTCCCGGTAACAAGGATCACAATACACACTCAGCCACTCCACATTTCCCGGTAACAAGGATCACAATACCCACTCAGCCACTCCACATTTCCCGGTAACAAGGATCACAATACACACTCAGCCACTCCACATTTCCCGGTAACAAGGATCACAATACACACTCAGCCACTCCACATTTCCCGGTAACAAGGATCACAATACACACTCAGCCACTCCACATTTCCCGGTAACAAGGATCACAATACACACTCAGCCACTCCACATTTCCCGGTAACAAGGATCACAATACACACTCAGCCACTCCACATTTCCCGGTAACAAGGATCACAATACACACTCAGCCACTCCACATTTCCCGGTAACAAGGATCACAATACACACTCAGTCACTCCACATTTCCCGGTAACAAGGATCACAATACACACTCAGTTACTCCACATTTCCCGGTAACAAGGATCACAATACACACTCAGCCACTCCAAATTTCCCGGTAACAAGGATCACAATACACACTCACCCACTCCACATTTCCCGGTAACAAGGATCACAATACACACTCAGTCACTCCACATTTCCCGGTAACAAGGATCACAATACACACTCATTCACTTCACATTTCCCGGTAACAAGGATCACAAAACACACTCAGCCACTCCACATTTCCTGGTAACAAGGATCACAATACACACTCAGTCACTCCACATTTCCCGGTAAGAAGGATCACAAATACACACTCAGTCACTCCACATTTCCCGGTAACAAGGATCACAATACACACTCACCCACTCCACATTTCCCGGTAACAAGGATCACAATACCCACTCAGCCACTCCACATTTCCCGGTAACAAGGATCACAATACACACTCAGCCACTCCACATTTCCCGGTAACAAGGATCACAATACACACTCAGCCACTCCACATTTCCCGGTAACAAGGATCACAATACACACTCAGCCACTCCACATTTCCCGGTAAAAAGGATCACAATACGCACTCAGTCACTCCACATTTCCCGGTAACAAGGATCACAATACACACTCAGTTACTCCACATTTCCCGGTACCAAGGATCACAATACACACTCAGCCACTCCACATTTCCCGGTAACAAGGATCACAATACACACTCACCCACTCCACATTTCTCGGTAACAAGGATCACAATACACATTCAGTCACTCCACATTTCCCGGTAACAAGGATCACAATACGCACTCAGTCACTCCACATTTCCCGGTAACAAGGATCACAATACACACTCAGCCACTCCACATTTCCCGGTAAAAAGGATCACAATACGCACTCAGTCACTCCACATTTCCCGGTAACAAGGATCACAATACGCACTCAGTTACTCCATATTTCCCGGTAACAAGGATCACAATACACACTCAGCCACTCCACATTTCCCGGTAACAAGGATCACAATACACACTCACCCACTCCACATTTCCCGGTAACAAGGATCACAATACACACTCAGTCACTCCACATTTCCCGGTAACAAGGATCACAATACACACTCATTCACTCCACATTTCCCGGTAACAAGGATCACAAAACACACTCAGCCACTCCACATTTCCTGGTAACAAGGATCACAATACACACTCAGTCACTCCACATTTCCCGGTAACAAGGATCACAATACACACTCAGTCACTCCACATTTCCCGGTAACAAGGATCACAATACACACTCAGCCACTCCACATTTCCCGGTAACAAGGATCACAATACACACTCAGTCACTCCACATTTCCCGGTAACAAGGATCACAAATACACACTCAGTCACTCCACATTTCCCGGTAACAAGGATCACAATACACACTCAGCCACTCCACATTTCCCGGTAACAAGGATCACAATACACACTCAGCCACTCCACATTTCCCGGTAACAAGGATCACAATACACACTCAGCCACTCCACATTTCACGGTAACAAGGATCACAATACACACTCAGTCACTCCACATTTTCCGGTAACAAGGATCACAATACACACTCAGTCACTCCACATTTCCCGGTAACAAGGATCACAATACACACTCAGTCACTCCACATTTCCCGGTAACAAGGATCACAATACACACTCAGTCACTCCACATTTCCCGGTAACAAGGATCACAATACACACTCAGTCACTCCACATTTCCCGGTAACAAGGATCACAATACACACTCAGTCACTCCACATTTCCCGGTAACAAGGATCACAATACACACTCAGTCACTCCACATTTCCCGGTAACAAACATTGCTACCGATTAACACTATCTAAGTTATATGTTTTGGAGGTTATTGTAATGACTATTGAGGATTTTGCTTGTTGTTTTTATTTGTTTTAAGAATTGAGTTTAGCTTATCCCTTAGGCTTAAAAATAAAGACGCCTTCACATACTTCAATTAGGCTATATATAATGCAGGTTCAGATCCCTTTCAAGCTAAGTTTGTACATTTTCGATAGAAAAATATCTCCGCCAAAGGCCGATTTCTTCCAAGTTACAAGCTCGCTATCGCTCGCCAGAAAAAAATAGACATCTGAATGGGGTGAGGCGTCTTATTATCTCCAAACCAATGGGGTGAAACTACTTAAAACCTCCTAACTAGTGGAGCGAAACAGGGTTGGTTAAAAAAGACCTCTCTTGGAGCAAACCGGGTTAAGATTACGGTACTAACGCAACCAACCAACGGTTTTATGTTGTTTGTGTTCTTTAAACCTTTCAGTGTCATGATATTTGCCATTATACGTACGGTAACATTAGTTTGTTTTAATTTATAGTCTATTCATTTTAAATAGGCCAGAATCTTTACCCATAATCTCTTGTAACTCCAAAACAATACAGTAATCAAGCTACTATTTATAAGATTTGGCAAGAGTCAGCCATGAACAAGCGTGGAAATTTACAGACCATTTGAGATGTATAGGTTTAGGAATTCAAACTCTGGCCTACGTATAATGAATAGTAATATGCCGGAAAGTCAAGTTTCAACGATGCCAGAATGTAGGATTGCAATGATTGCCACCAACCAACCTGGCCCACCACCACCACTTGCGCTGAAAATACTGACGGTCCCCTTGCCATTTATTACGCGCTTGGTGGACATCCTACCCCAAATATCTTCCCTGCCAGAGACACCATAGAAGAAGGGCTTATGTCACAACATAATTATAACAGTCTCCCACAACCAATCTCATCAAAGAGAATAGAAGCAGTCTCCTCTCCACAGTTAGCCAACAGAAAACGAGAGTTTCCACTACCTGCCCCACACCGCACTCGGCCTATAATTAACACTGCCATGATTGCTGGGCTCACCTTTGGCCCTATCATCCCTACCACCCCAGGCCTTCTCCTCCGACACCCAGCCCTTACTGACCAACTCCGAAAAAGAGTAGAGGCTAGGATGCGAAAATTGTTCAGTTGCTCACCTCCAGCGTTTACTCAAGCTGGTAGGATAAGCTTACCCAGGTTCTCCATTGTTCTATGTTTACCCAGGTGGAACAACCAGTGTCGCTTACCCAGGGCACTGGCGGAGTAATGCTTACTTTGGTTACTGCAAATACATTATCCCCTAGGCACACAACACCTTCACCAACCCAGCAAAAAGAAAGCGAGAACCAGGCACCACGACTATCAACCCTAACGACACCATAAAAGCAACGAAAAGGAAGGAGGCAAGAGGACCAGGGTCTACTCAAGACACCTGGAAAGACTATCCTTATGAGATAGTGGAGCATTCTACATTCAACTGATATTGGTGTTCTCTACTTTGAAATTCCTATTGAATATTAAAATTCAACAATATACAAAACTGTCCTCTTGCCAATAACGATACAAATATTATATATATATATATATATATATATATATATATATATATATATTCATATATACATAATATATATATGAGATTTCTCAATCTCTAGCAATAAATATATATAATGCTACCTTAACATAAGATCTTGTTTACAACACTACTAGAATACATAATAGCTGAACCCCCATGATCCCCACTCTCCCTTCCAGATCTTTGTCCTGCCTTTTCCAGGCTCTACCTTGTTACCGAATTGTATAATTATATATGTATCCACCTCCATTAATGTAAATTACAAGCATTTAGATAAGTCACATTCAACATACCTGTTTGCCCATCTGTTGTAACTTATAAATAAACCCTTATAATATACTGTGACCATATACTCCGTCCTATACTTCGTCCTCCTGTTATGGAAGATACACTGCACTTCTTAAAAGGTTATTATCGAAGGACCCAAAATTCGAGGCCTTTGAAATTGGCCATACATTAGGATTACAGGAAGCAAATTAACATAATTATTAAGCAATTACTTAAACAAAACTCCTTTAAGTAGCACTACACGACTGTTGTTAGCTCAGTTAAAAAGACCGTTGTGGTCAAACAATATTGCTAAGGATTACTTACATAAAACAACTGCTGACACAAATTGTGTGTACCGGTACAGAATGGTGGCACGATTAAATTTGTATATATATTTCAATGTCCTAGCTTTAGAGTTACCACAAACCCCAACCTAACTATTCCTAAATGTACTGGGAGAGTAGGAAAATCGTTAGGAAATAATAGGTTTCGCTTAGGATTATATTAAATCTAAAATCTAAAATAATGTAATATTAGGTTGTACAACCCCTCCCAGAAAGTAGTCAAGATTTGTTTCGGCAGTTAAAAAAGGTAATCGTTGGTATTATCTATTAAATAACCGCAACGATCGTTCGTAACTGAAATGAGGGTAATCGCCGAGTATTATTCAGAGTCAAGTATAATTATGTAACACAGATGTTGCTGAAATAATTTGTTAATATACTTATATCCTGTTTTATATAGGAGCAGAGCATACATATTAAATGTTAGGTAATCTATGCTTTCAAACTATCCATTTATCTATCTATTGCCATACGCCTTACTCCCCTTAATGAATGTGGCCATACACAGAATGCCCCCAAGCGGACCTATTCCCTGTAAGAGGGACAACCCGAGCCAGTTTACTGAAGGACTTACAGGATTGACCACTCAATTTAGGATCCGTCAGACTCCGAGGCCCTCTGTGTATCTGTTTAGCACTACTGTATTTGTCTACAGTGGTGTTCGGCTAGTCCATCCACTAACCTGCCTTACCCTTAGGTAAGCAGTACGGATTTGTATCAGGTTTACTCTCCTAAACAGGTTACAGACCAAGGTTGACGAGTCCCATCCAACCGGATTTGTAAAAGGTTGTCTCCCCTAGATGGGTTGCCTACCAAGGCTAACGAGTCCCATCCACCCAACAAACTAAAGGCTTAATACGTAAATCTAGTTGACTGTAATATACCCATAGCAAGCCGTAAACAAATCAAAAGTATAAGAAAGTTATATAAAACCATTGATTATTATATTGAGAGGCCTTTACCTCTGTAGCCTATCCTTTTATTAGTTTGGTTTATTACTACCATTATACCATCATAGGAGTATACTGTATAATTATTAGAAACTATAATTACCATTCTCAAACATTCATAAAACCCTTATATGTTTACAGTGAACTTACATATCCGTATTATAAATATGGAGGAAGGTCATTGATTTTAACCCTTTCATTATAATATTTTAGATCATTCTGGCCATTATTACACGATTTTATTCAGCGTAAGACCTCTGGGAATCAAAATGGTATTACCTATCCTATCACCTCAAGTACTGCATATTCCTCCGAAGCTGAATACAATCGTCGAGTGACAGCCAGAATAAAACACAAGCGTCACTCTATAATGAACGGGTTATTTATTATTCAAGTTTTTTTGTTGCTATGTATATGAAGTAAGCTAAAGGCAAAGCTGCCAGTAACAAATTTCTCCCCCAAAGTTGAAATTGTGAAAGAGTCAAATTCAAGGTATGTTATTTGATTTATGAAACCATAATAATGGTTACTCAATTTCCTGAAGTGAATTTATGTTTGAAGGTTAGTTATTAGAGACAACGATTATTGAAAGAGTAGTGTTCATAATTTGTTTTTATAAATATTCGGATATTTGATCAAGTAGGTGTTCTTAAGAAGTAGTATCGAAACCTCATGGCCTCTTATAAGTTTGAGTATGGTAATTAATTATTTATACAGAAAAATCGAAGACACACAGTTGAGCGAGCCTCCTGCAAGGACAGGAAAGGTAAAATGTGATACTTTGCTAGATAGTTGAACAAGCAATGGTTACAAGAAAAAGATAATTTTACTAACATGGAGCTTTAAGATTTGAGTATATATTTGTTTGAATGCTGAAGCAACTTATTAGAAAGTGCTGTTCAAATATATGAACATTTGAGCCAAATCATCAATAATGCCATTTTTTCTTAGTAATCAAGATAATAAACGTAGAGAGGAAAGAGATATATAATAGCGAATTGTACACTACTGTATGTATCTTATCAGAAAAAAGGTGAATAGTTCAATAGGTGGCATTCAAGAGAGAGAGATGTGAGATGAGACCGCGAACCAGTGGCGATGCAGCATCGAGAGGTATGAGTTGCAACGGCCACGAGAAGCCAACCAGGCGTCGTCGTAGGTCTACGAAAGTAACACCACTACGTTCCAAGTTCAAACTGTCTCGAGATCTCACTTGCCATATGAGGTTCACCGTGTTGAGCGGTTCAATCTGCAGACTGTCAACTGTATCCGGAGGTATAGTTGGAACACATGATGGTAATACAAAAAATACATAAACACGACAAAAAAATAAAAAAATGCCGCGACTTGTAGGATATTCATTTTTGCACAAAATGAAGGCCTTTTAATTTTCTACTTAAGGCCGGTAGGTAAATGCTTTAGCTTCCAAATATATGTAATAAACAACACACGGGGGATAGAAATCCGTTGGTATTTAGTAGCATGGTTATCACTATCGACATTCCCAAATATATGTATTGAGGCGGCGTCACATGGCTAGTTTCCTGGTGGATTTACTAGCCAATAGCCGATTGATCAAAAACGAATTTTTCTTTTCTTGTTTATGCCAGACGCCGTAATTCCCGAGAAGGGGTAGCCAAGAAGATTAGGCGTTTGTCACGAATTGCTAGGTCAAATTGCCCGGGCTTGACATCTACCAATAACATTTTGACAGAGATAATTCGATCCGCCGACCCTTTGATCAGCAACCGAAGCTCTACTGACTATGCCACAGATATTTATTATTTCACTCCATTAGTATGCTAGTACCTGGAGGTAATGACGCTTTTTCATAATTTGGGTAACTTCAACATAAGCGATAATATAGTTAACTGCCAATGCCAACCCTCCTGTATTTAACCCATTCAGTACCGGTGATATATTTGTCATTATATTCTGACAACTATTACACTATATTATTCAGCTTAAGAAGGACGCCTACCAATTAAAAGGCTATAGCCCATCTCAATTAATCCTTGTAGCAACTAATTATCCTTCCTAAGCTACCTAAAATCGTCTCAATGCAGCTGAAATAAAAGCAAATAGATGTCACGGGTACTAAAGAGGTTAAGGGAGCCCACTTCGCTTTTTATCTCTTTCTCTCCCTCTCTTTTTGGCTTGTATCCATTCGGTCCCATTCAGCCTACTGTTTTAAGACGTTTACCCCCATTCAGGTGTCAATATTTTCCTGGCGAGTGGTAGCGAGCCAGCATATATATATTTTGTTTTTTACAGCAAGGTAAATTCGTACATTTTTCGATAGAAAAATGTCTCCGGCGAAGCCGGATCTCTCCATACAATGCTGGCTCGCTATCGCTCGCCAGGAAGAAATCGACACCTGGATGGGGATAAACGTCTTAAAACAGTTGGCTGAATGAGGCCGAATGGATACAAGCCAGGGAAAGAGAGAAAAGGAGAGAAAGATAGAAAAAGCCGGTGACCCCCCTTAACACGACGCTCATACAGCAGATGATTCAGACTGAGTTATGAGTGGAAATATTAGCCCCTTAATTTACATTAAGGGGAGACGGTCGTTCTTCAGGTCCCCTTTCTCCCTCTTGTTTAGTCCCGTTAGTTTTTAGATGTTTAGACGTTCGGCCCATTTGTTTGGCGATTATAAGTCCTTTCGTCCCATTTCGTTATACATGTTACAAAGGAGTACAAAGGAGTACAAAGGAGTACAAAGGAAATCAAGCAACAACAGATCTAGTGACCCTTCTAGGCTGCTTGTCCTCCAAAACACTGAGGATCAAGTGTCCAAACAGTGGTTTAGAGTGGGTAAGGGAACATTGGAAAGGGAACTACTGCCCTGCCACTAACGTGGCAGGACTAGGAAGTTAGTAGGGGACATATGGGTTAGTAACTGAGGGGAGGATAAAGTTATTCATTTACAAACGCAGTCAGTCGCGGGTTTGATGCGAGATATTTGTCTAGGCGGAATTTAAATGAATCAACGGTGCTGCAGTCTATAACGTTTCGGGGAAGCCCATTCCACAAGTTGACAACTCGATTGAAGAAGAAATTCTTAGATTCGTGCGAGTTAAAAGATTTACCAATAATTTTGCAACCGTTTCCCCGTGTGTAATTAGATTGGTCGATAGTGAAGTACTTACTACAGTTCATATTGTCGATGCCTTTGATGATTTTGAACACTTGAATTAAGTCGCCTCTTAATCTGCGCTGGGTTAAAGGAAATAGATTTAATTCTCTAAGACGCTCTTCGTATGGTTTGTTCTTTAGGCTAGGTATCATTTTGGTAACTCTACGTTGAACTCGTTCTAGCTTGTTTATATCTTTTTGGTAATAAGGGCACCAGGATTGAACGCAGTATTCCAGAAGAGGGCGGACTAAGGAATTGTAAAGGGTTAGGATAACTTCTTTGGATTTATGCTCAAATGACCTGCCTATAAAGCCAATTATTTTGTTTGCCTTCTTAACAACTTCTGAACATTGTTGACTCGGTTTTAGGTTACTCGATATTGTTACTCCCAGATCAGTTTCTCTGTTTACATTCTTAAGCT
The DNA here is from genome assembly GCA_037953745.1 of Lithodes maja. Taxonomy (NCBI): domain Eukaryota; kingdom Metazoa; phylum Arthropoda; class Malacostraca; order Decapoda; family Lithodidae; genus Lithodes; species Lithodes maja. Next base: position 38,340 of record JBAKBP010020113.1, read on the forward strand.
GAGTGCCATTCATCGAATAGTTTGCTTTCTCATTTAGGTATCCGACATGTAGTACTTTACATTTATCCGTATTGAAACTCATTTGCCAAATTTGGGCCCAACATGACAATTTATCTAGATTGTGTTGCATATCGTCAACTTGTTCTTTTGAGAGTACGCTATTTGCAATTTTTGTATCGTCAGCAAATTTTGAGATTGTGCAGGTGAGACCCTCATCTATGTCGTTGATGTAAATTAGAAAGAGAATTGGTCCTAGTACCGATCCCTGGGGTACCCCGCTACTTACATTGGTCCATTTAGATGCCTTACCGTTTATGACTACTCTTTGCTTTCTGTTGTTGAGCCAATTTTCTATCCATTTCAACACACCGTCTTGTATTCCATGCGCTTTTAGTTTTAGCAGTAAACGTTTGTGGGGAACTTTGTCAAAGGCCTTTTGAAAATCAAGGTATATAATATCTACAGCTTTACTCTCATCGTAGAGGTTGAGGATATCGTGGAAGAAGTCTAAGAGGTTTGTTAAACAGGAACGTTTTTTACGAAAGCCGTGTTGAGTATCTTTAAGTATGTTATTTTCCTCTAAGTGATTTACGAGTCTGTCTCGTATGACCGTTTCTAGCATTTTACATACAACTGAGGTTAAGCTAATTGGACGATAGTTACTGGGTAGGGATTTGCTGCCTTTTTTGAATATCGGTGTTACGTTGGCTAGCTTCCACTGATCAGGCATAGTTCCAGACTGCAAGGATTTATTGAATAGTAATGTCAGTGGTTTGGAGAGCTCATTCTTAGCTTCCTTTAGAACTCTAGGCGAGATTGTATCAGGTCCTGGCGTTTTATTTACTTTGAGTTTATCTAAACAATTCAATACTTCTCTCTCTGTAACGGTGATATTGCTTAGAACATCTGAATTATCAATCTGAATCGGCGATGGTGTAGGGATATCACTGAGGTCTTCGGTTGTAAAAACTGATGCAAAGAAGGTATTGAGGGCATTACTCATTTGTACTTCGTCTTTGGTGTATTCTCCTTTTTCATCGACTAACGGTCCAACAGTTGAAGTAACTACTTTTTTCTTTCTGATATAACTATAGAATTCTTTCGGGTTTGTTTTACTTTGATTCGCAATATGTAACTCTAAGGTCTTTTTACTTTGCTTAATTAACTTTTTGGCTTTGCGTCGTAGCTCTACAAATTTCACCCGTTCTTCGTCATTTTGTGAGGATTTTAATCTATCATTAGCAAATTTTTTAGCAAGCAGGCAGTTTGAAATATCTTTATTCCACCATTTGGGCTTATTATTATGGCCTGGACGCCGTATTTTCGATGGTATGCAGTCTTGCACTGCTTTTAGGTAAGTGGTTTCGAATAACTTCCAAGATGTATTTATGTCGTTATTGTTAATTAAAAAGCTCCAGTCAGTTTCTTTAAACATAGCTCTAAGTTTATGGAAGTTTGCTTTCTTGAAATTAGGGACTTTTTCGATGCTACTATTTGGTTCGTTACTAGTAAACTTTAAAGTGAAAGTTATCGTACGATGGTCGCTGTTACTGAATTCATCACCAACATTCAAATTCTCTATCAATTCTTCTTTTGTTGCAAGTACAATGTCAAGAACGTTATTACCACGGGTCGGCGTTCGAACAAATTGATAAAGCGAACTCTCTTGCAAGTTCGTATACAAGTCATGTCCGGAGTGTGAAGTAAGAGTATCGCCCCACTTGGTCACAGGTAAATTAAAGTCGCCAAAAATTACGGTATCTTGTGAGTTACTTACATCTGCAATTTGTTCGTTAATTTCTCGGTCAGTTTGCACTGATTGAGCTGGAGGTCTGTATATTAACGCAAGTATTATTTTTGTACCTTTATTATTCTTTATTAGCACAAAAGATGTGTCGACGTTCACAATTTGAGGTTTTGACACGAGGGTCGGGTTAAGACTTTCTTTGATATAAAATAAAACGCCACCTCCATTTTTATTTATTCGGCTGTTCTCAAACATTACATAACCGGGAAGTGAATACTCTGCTAAAAAGTCTCTATCTTCTGTATTGAGCCAAGATTCTGTTATGCCAATCACATCATAATTTTCTGTAAACACTAGTTCCTCTAAATCTGAAAATTTATTGCGTATGCTACGAGCGTTTGCATAGAAAACCTTTAAAGTTGCGGTTTTAGAACTCGCATTACGTTCTTTCATCGAATTTTTGGTTCTGGTCGGATCTACATTTACATTCATGGCTGTCCTCGGTCCTCGGTCGTTATCCCTGACGGTTTTGAATTTGGGTCGTGTTGGTGGAGATTTATCCAAATTCGCGGTTCTTGACGGATTAGTATTTAATTCCTTTGTAGGTTGCCGTCCTCGCTGTCTTCGGTCCTCCTTCCTGGTTGTCCTGTGCTGAGTCGATTTCTTCTCCGAAAATCCTTCACCGCATCGTTGAGAAGACGCCCAAAACGTGCTGCTCCCACCTGGTTCAGATGAACTCCATCGTCCGAAAACAAATAGTCATCGAAGTAGAAATTGTCCCAGGTGTCGACGAATCCCACGTTCTCCTTCCTGCAGAGGTTTGCTAGACAACGATTTGTGCTGGTGGCTATGTTGTAAAATCGGCTCTCTACACCGAGCCGGGGGACGATTCCTGAGACGATGATCCTTGATGACTTCTCCTTAAACGACTTGATCAGCTGCTGGTACTTTAAAAGCAAATCTTCCGACCGGGTTCGCTGCACATCGTTGGATCCAACGTGGATGACGTACATTGTATTAGCAGGGGCCAGCTTTGATACTTCGTCAACTGCTGCAACTACGTCATCCACACCACCACCAGGGATACAAAAACGCTTCCTGGTCTTAGGTGCCCTGGCGCAAAACTCTGTGAGCTGACCACGTATCATCGAGTCTCCCACGAGCCGGACTTCTTCTATTTCCTCTTCGTCATCTGAGTCTGCGAGTATCTGGAAACGGTTTTGACACTCGGTAATCGGTATGTGTTTCCTGGTCTTGGGGCTAACGTTGTTCCTCACGACACGGAAGTTGTCTTGAGGGGGAAGAGAGTCACTATTTGTATCTTGAGTATCGGATACATCAGCTGAAGTGGCTACTGTAGGCGTTGAATTGTTGGCAGTTGACGTTGGGGCGTTGGTGGCTGCTGGAGTTGCGGTGACAATTGAAGTTTGTGGTACTCCAACGTTGAGTGTTACAAACTCTTGGAGTGATTCCAGCTTCATGGTGAGGACGTTGATCTTGTTGTAGGCTTCGTCTAATTTCACTGTAAAATTCTCTCGTTGCTGGCAGAGCTGGCAGTCTTGAAGATCGATAGTAGCAAACATGGACTCACCAAACCTACCGGCGCAGTTCGCACAAGCGCGAGGCATGGTGACAGTCACTTTCTTCAGATCACTTCACTCACTTAAAAAACAATTCACTCACTTTAAAACACTTCACTCACTTTAAAAACACTTCAATCACTTCAACCGAAAACAAATATGCTGAAATACGCAGAAATAGGTTATCAGGGGTGATAGCCTAACCGAAAACAAAAATGTTGAGATACGCAGAATTAGGCTTCCAGGGGCGATAGCCTAACCAAAAGTTTTTTTTTTTTAAATTGAAATACGCAATAATAGGCTACCAGCGTTGAATAGCCTAACCGAAAATAATAAAATTGAAATTCGCAGAAATAGGCTACCAGGTGTGATAACCTAACCTTAAACAAATATATGTATAACAGAATATGTAACTAAATATACAATTCACCAAATAGAGATTATATAAAAATAAAGTGTGACTGCACACAAGGGGTTAATATACTGTGTCAACAGATGGACCTGGTGTCACTCTAGCCTAGTAAAGCAGTAGCCTACTCTTTTTAGATAAAAAAAGTGTATCAGTCAAAGGTTATTACAAGAACGTGCAAGCAACAACTACAATTACAGATATATACTGTATAGCTACAGTAGGATACTAAATACAATATCTACAAGAGTTAATAATAAAACAGATTGGCTGGCTATAGGCTAGGCTAGGTTTGGGTTAGGTCAAAAGCTTGGCAGGTTGGGTTAGGCTAGGTTAGTTTGTACAAATACCACCCTTAGCTTAAAGTAAAATCAGTCTGAGGAGAAAAAGTCAAGAATATATCTAGGGGGAAAAGATAAATGAATGCACTTAAATTTGGTACAAAATTTGCTGGAATTTAATGTATAATCCCCCCAAAAGGTTTGTTTACAAAATGGCGTCGGCGTTAGTCTCTGTAGGCAGGTTAGTTAGTAAACAATATTGTTTATTAGCAAATTAATATGCAAAGCTTTACTTACATACAAGGCAGTTAAATAGATACTTACTACAGTAGGTAATGGGTAAAATTAGGGGCTACGATTTTATATAAAATAGTAATAAGAGAGCGTTTGTTTACAAAGCAAAACAAAACAATAGATGGCGCTAGTGGCGCCCTGTCCGAGCAGGAGTCTTGTGATAAACACAAAGTTTATCAGTCAATACACAGCGAAATATCGTGCAGTGTTACTTACTAAGCTACAGGATGGTTAAACGTGCTCTTAACCACCTTTCATGCACAAGAATGAAGAGGATGAGTAGTTAATACTCAAATTATGATCGATATCGTGAGAGCGTTGACAGAGCGTCTGCAGCGTCTGGCGGTAGCACGATGTTGAGAGCTATCGTGTCATTTTGGTGCCGATTTCTTCCTGGCGAGCGATAGCGAGCCTTTAATTGTAAGATGAACCGGCCTTCGGCCGGGACATTGTTCTACCGAAAAATTTGCAAATTCAAAGGGGATATTTTTCTAAGTTTGAGGGATGTCTAGCGAGGAAACTAAGAATTTATGAATGCATTTATAGGCCACAAAAGCAGTCATGTCCCCTTAAGTTGGTAAATACTATACACGACGAAGGTTATTCATTCGTGTTGTCTGGTAAGGC
>JBAKBP010020114.1:0-43277 GCA_037953745.1 Lithodes maja
GTATTTGCTGAACACCCAGGCCTCACTACTCAGGCTATGCATGATGTTGACGTGGGGGACCATCTACCCTTTAAGTCAATCCCGTACCGTGTGCCCCCCATAAAACTACCCGCTCTGAGGGATGAGTTGGAGTATATGCTCGGTAGAGGGTTGATAGAGAAAGGCACCGTTAAATGGACTTCCCCCGTAACACTGCAGCCTAAGCCAGATGGCAAGGTACGCTTCTGTATTGATTTCCGTAGGCTAAACGGTTTGACTCCAACTAACCCATATCCTCTTCCTCGGGTTGATGATAGTGTTGATAAAATTGGTAATGCTCGGTTTTTGTCTAAAGTAGATTTAGTAAAAGGTTACTGGCAAGTACCTTTGTCCGAGCGTGCTAAAGAGGTATGTGGTTTTGTGGTGGACGGGAGTACTTACCGGTGTAATGTTATGCCCTACGGACTTAAGAATGCACCAGCAACGTTTCAGAACCTGATGAATGAAATTGTCAAGGACATTCCAAATTGCACCGTATACTTGGACGATGTAATCATTTATGATGACGACTTTGAGAGCCATTGTGAGCACCTGGAGACCTTGTTCCGGAAACTTAGTGAAGCAGGTCTGGTAGTAAATTTGGCAAAGTGTGACTTCGTAAAAGCCACTGTGCAGTACCTTGGGTTTGTAGTGGGAAGGGGACAGGTGTGCCCTCCTCAGAACAAGGTACAGGCTATCAATAAATTTCCGCACCCAACCACCAAGAAGCAGATTATGAGATTCTTGGGTATGATAGGCTACTACAGACGCTTTATAAAAGGTTACTCCACGGTGTTGGCACCTCTCACAGATTTGTTATCTAAAGACAAAAAGTTTTTGTGGGCGCCTGAGTGTGAAAAGGCTTTTAATTTGGTGAAGCATTTGCTGTGTACTCACCCGATACTCAGGGCCCCAGACTTTAACAGGCCTTTTCAGCTGGCAACAGATGCTAGTGGTGTAGGGGCTGGTGCCGTCTTGCTACAGACAGACAATGAAGGTGTGGAACACCCAGTAAGTTTCTTTTCTAAGAAGTTCAATGCTGCACAAAAGAACTATTCTACAATAGAAAAGGAATTACTGGCGATTGTGCTGTCGCTCAGGCACTTCGAGGTGTATGTTCCAGCCTATGGCCCAGTCGTGGTTATCTACACTGATCATCACCCTTTGAGATTCCTAAATCAATTTCACAATCGCAATATGAGACTGACCAGGTGGTCTTTGATGTTGCAGGAGTATAACCTGGACATCCGTCATATTGCGGGATGTGACAATGTGATCGCGGATTGTTTATCGAGGGTAGATGATCAGTCGTAGGCTATCACAGGTGTATGATCCCGGAGAGATTGACACACGGGTAGCCTCCTGCTTTAGTTTGAGTAGTATTTTGCGCTTGGTGCTTGTTGGCTCGCGGTTGTAGCCCAGCGTATTGGGTCGTAAAGCAGGAGTTGAGCGTTTGGTATAGAAGAAAAAATAGGCTGCCCTTATAGTGCAGCCGGAAAAAAACATATTAAAATATAAAAAATCATAAAAAAAAATCTTTCTTTTGTTATAGATAATTGTATAAGTTTGTCATAGCCTATAGAGTTTGAGTAGTCCACGAACTATCAAACGGCTGAGCTGCTGTAAGCTCGCTCTGGGAGCATGATATTATGTCTTTTGCTATTGTTAGGGAGGAGTTATGAAATGTGAATTTTTTTTTTATAAGATGTGTTTTAGTGATAAACTCAGCGTTGTTTTAGTGCCATGCGGTCGCTGGGTGTGAGGGGTTTGATGAGGTTCTGCGTGTCAGATTTTAGCTCAGGGTTGAGCAAGTAAAATCTTGGGGGAGGTGTGACGCATGCCGAGTATGAGCATGCTGTACAGAACGCTCAGTCAGACCCCACTCTCGCTAGGATCGTCAGGGCAGGAACTTTGGCTGTAGTCCGTGTAGAGTTTCCTAACTCAGTTTATGTGAGCCGTTGTACTATAAGTATTATAATTATGTATTTTGTTTTCTTCTAAGTCAACGAGTTCTATTTTATATCATTAGATATAAGTATTGTGTGTGGGACTTATATGTAATGATGAGAGGAGAAGAGAGAGAGTTATGTAACGACGGCCCGGGGAGCGCGCCACGAGGTAGGTAGGCCTCCCTCCCTCCTCCCTCCTCCCTCCTCAAGCGCGTGGGAAATCCTTTGTCGATCCCAGATTGAGAGAGAATATTACGTAATGATTGTCAGTGGGCGGTCCTTAGTAGTTTGCGATATGCCGCTAGAGGGCCGAGTATAAAAAGGAGAGGTCCTCGCCACAATTCTTTAGAACTCATCAGGCAGAGCGACTTCTCATATCCCTTGCAACTATCCATATTCTTCCGACTGATGTGAACTTTCTCTACTCTCTGAACAGCCTATCTTCTTCCCTTCTCGACCCTTTATAACCTCAATGACCCCTTTGGTGCAGATTTAGTCAGCCAAAGTATTATCGCTTGAGTTCTCACGAGATAAGTGCCTGTTAGATAGCCTATTTTTGGAAGGGTTAACTAGAATAGGATTGATTGATGTTTGTTGCACTCGTATATGCATTTCCCTGTGTGCGATTATTCATGTTCCTGTTTTCTGCTGGCTTAGGCAATGCTAGACTGGGATGGGGTTTCTGAGTTGTGATTTCCTATGAGTACTAGGTTGCGGTTGAACCAGTACAATTGCAACGGAGACGTGGAACGCCTAGGTGGTCTTTCTGACTGTGTACCGTGGGAGTTTAGCACTGTGTTGCGAGTGAGGGCTTTTGCCTCTGCCACCCAACACTGTGCTATCTCATTTGCTTGACTTTGAGAGGATCGCCAGGAGAGAACCAGATACTAGTGATCTGGATCTCTCAAGAGAGCATCCCGTCAATTAACGTAATTTGGCTGCACAGCCTTAAGGACCTCGCTAGGCTACGAGCCGCTTGCTCAGCCATTGTTTCCTAGCCTACTACATCCCAGCTAGACTTTGCTCGGTCAGCAGATACAGCATAGTATTGAAGCTTTCCCTATGTATGTTATTGTTTATGCACTATTGATTTCATGTGTGGCACGCTTAGCTACTTTAGAGATTAGTGGCCCACGAGCACAATCCTAGTAGGCTATTGTCAGTGCATTGTCGGAGTACTTCTTCTTAATGTTTGCCATTTACTATAGTCTATTCTTATAATTCTTCTTATGTCAATTTAAAGCCTTTAATATTAGTTAATTGCCAGTGTGTTACTTATTGAATTGCTGTTCAAAATCCGATACTTACTTCTTACGAGTATTCGAGAAGCATCTAACTTTATCAGAAGATTCCTTGCTTGATGCTCGAGGACTATTGTTTAACGTAACGTAATAGTGCCGATCCGAAGTAGAGGGTGGAGGACTTCTTAAGTTCTTAGTCAAGGGTGGATTACTTCGGCTTCGGCCAACACTATTCTTTAGTGTTGTAGTACTTTCTTCTTTGTTTGATTGTTGACCAGACTAGATAACTCCCGTCTTGTTATTAGTCTGTTGTGTGAAACGCTAGTACCGAGTTCTTGTATACCCCGTTATAGCAGATAGAACTCTGGAGGGTAGTGGCGTTTTTTGTTCGGCTGGCAGTACTCTGGGGTTGGGATCGTGTGTTTCCGTTGTGGCAGCGAGCCATACTCGAGTCCTGTGTAAGAGCCCTAGTGTACCCGAGTGCCCGGTCGTAACACTTCTCTGCGATGATCTCTGCTAGCCTTGAATAGAAGCACTGGGCTCTGGGTCCCATCCCTCCTGATGTGGTGAAGACTAGTGGGGTAAAGCTGCCATGTTCGACGTGTAAGATCCTTTCTCCATATGTCCTGACCTTCTCTCGTTCGTTCCTCTTGTGTGCAGCCTCCAGAGACAGCTCGCTGTAGCTGTGGGCCATTGGGTCAAATACTCTTATGTCAAAGAACGCTCGCTGTGCATTTGTCCAAAAGCCTCTTGCACTAACGTCCAATCTTGCTTCAGTGGATGTGTTGGCCGTCCTGTGCTGCATGATCTCTCCATCCAAGGGAATGAGTGATGGTTCGCTCACCACATCTCTACACACCTCCCCGAGCATGTTCGCTGTTACATCTCTTACTTCATCGTGCCTGATGCTGATGAATCCTCCTTTCTTACATATCATGGTGTGGTCTGTATCGTTGATGGTTCCACAAACGCATCGATCGGGCAGTCCTTCAATCGGCCAATCATACCTCAGTGCAATAGCATCATTAAAATCTTGTTTGTTGAGATTGAAGCTTTTTGCCTTGATTGGTAGTGTTGTCAGCCAATTTGAAGCGCCCGTTTCTTGTGCTATTTGTAGTTTTCTTGTTTGTCTCGGGTGAAGTTGTCCCATCAATTGTGCCAGGTCATTTTTCTGTGAGTTTTGCCTCTCTGACGTGATGGTCTTTCTGATGTTGTAGATGTCTGCCTGGTCTACTTCACCGTCAGAATCTTGTGCTATGATACGGTCAGTGAGAGATCCTGTTATCTTTACTGAGTTCTGGTATTCCGTTACCGCCCTCTTCACTGGGTCGATGATTCCCATCCCTCCCAACCTAGGAGGCAGTGCGAGCAGCTCCCTCTCTGTATCATTCGAATACTACTACTACTACTACTACTACTACTTGTTACGACTGAGGTTTAAATATATCAGGGTTCTTATTCATTGGACTAGTAATGGCATAAATGCTACAACGGAAAGCGCTAGATCCAACCTCTGATGTATATTCCCAGTGAACAAAGAACACAAATACTCTCCAGAGTTTTATATGCAATAATAGGCTATCAAACTCTCAATAAATGTGCATCTACTCTAGGCTTAATGTTATGTGAAAACAGCCTATTACTACCTATAACCGAAGGTGCTTGGTTATGGTATGCAAAGCAAGGTGGTAAGAGAAGTTACAGCTTACGTTACTTTAATCAATAAATGTCAGGCACTCCTGCATGAAAGAAAGTGCACTAAAGTCCTTCAACACCAACAAGGAATCTTCTTTAAATGTTAGATACTATCAGGATGCTCGAATCGGAAATGGAACCCCAAAAAGGCTGGCAGCGGAACAATGCTCGAGCAGGCTATGCACACAAAAAGGCAGGAGATATAATGCAGTCGGAGCCAAGAATATCCTAAACGCCACAACAATAATAATAGTCGCCACGACAATGCAGTATTCCTATCAACAAAAAGAGCCTAAGTCGTTTGTGTCTCAATACATCAAACTAGGCTGCGAAATGCTTGTGTAATCATAAACGGGTATGCATAAAAAGAGTAATTGGTTTAATATACTTAATGTCTACTATGACTGATAAAGTCTAGCTAGAGTCAATGATACGAGATACTGGTGCGCATGGCATGCCGCATAGCCTAGTGCAAATCTCAAGTCTGTGCGTCAAATATTACGTTATAATGAAGGGTAGCTCTCTTGAGAAACCTTAATATCGAAGTATTAAGCGTTCTCCTGGCGTACCTCAAAGACAAACAACGAGCTTTGAACAGTTGTGACGCACCCAGTGCGTGGCAACGTAACCTGATTGTACTCCTTGGTACTCCACTGTACCACCACGGTCCCACGCTGTACCATGCTGGCTGCTTATATTGAGTGTGACAACGTATAACTATGTTCTTTGTATCTCTGCAAAGGTCTCGTCATTTGCTAACCAGTGGTGGGTTTTGTTTTAAGCCATGTCGAGACCTTCCATTTAATATGTAGTATCAATAGAGAAGTTGATAGATGAGATGATAGGAATTCAGAGAGAGAGAGTGAGTTAGACTTCAGAGCGAGAGGGTAGCGGTGCGCCACGCTGCCGGGGGGGTGGTTGCCAGACGTATGGACCGGTTGGCAGCCCTGCGCTTATAGCTAGGTGCGACAGGGTTGGTAGTACATTGCCGCCTGCATATGCTGCCTGGCTGCCCATGTTGTCGTACTGCACATTGCATGGAGGCTCGCTGTGTGTTCCATGATCAGGTTGCCTAGAACCTTTGAGATTCTAACATCCCTTGCCCTCTCTCCCAATTTCTCACGGTTGCACTCTTTCTCTCGGACGACATTACTCTCATTTCATTCTTCTCTCTATTTAAATGCATACCCTTCCCTTGAGGTCCTAAAGGAGTTTCAGCACTCACCTCTCGTATTACTCTTAGGACAAGCATATATTTACATGTATTAGATTTAAGGGGTTAATGTGAACAGCGATCTTCTTGATGAGGATAGTTGGTGAACGTTCTACATGTTCACGAGTTATATGCCCAGCTCATCATCCAATTTGTGACTAGACTAGTGCCATGTGTAAGAGCCCGACCATGCCCAGGAGTTGTCTGTAGAGGGGCGAGGACTTAGCCTTGATTTGCCTACCGAGCCAGGAGCGAGTGTAGTACCAGAGACTACAGCTCGCTCGTAGTGCCGGTATAGTAGAGTAACGTAATTTATCTGTCCTTGTGTTCTCTGCAGTCTTTTCCTGGGTTCTCGCTTTCGGTGCTGGGACTCGTTGTTCCTGTGACTTGGCCTGCTAGCTAGAACACATGGGGATGATGAGTGGGTTTTATCTTTATTTTACTATGCATTGCAGCTCTCTTTAAGTTTATGTATATAACACTTTACAATACACATTACTCACACACAAGACAACACTATTAATACTTTCATGTATCAATTAACTGCACTGTCGTTTTGCTGCCGTGTCCGGAGTTCCGTTGCGTAGGGCGCATACGGACTCAGAGGGGAGACAGAGTGAGAGAAGCGAAGTAGCCTATGCGGTAGTAGGCTACCGGCGCAGTACTGTTGCCTGCAACCTTTTAGTTATTCCAAGTATAGATTCATTCTTATAATAAGTGACTACTATTTATGTTCCTTCCATGTGTATTATTAGGTATCTACTGGGTCATGAACATCTTGTATGCTACATGCTAGTGCATGTTAGTAGGGGACAGTTATTCTAGTGCACGCGCTTTCAAGTAGGCGTGTACATTTGTCATTTAGCATTTCACTGTCATACCTTTAGCCTGCTTCTATTCTACATTATTAGAGGCTTAATATTAACGTAGTTTCTTGAGTATTGCATTTCTTTAGTAATAACGTAACCTATAAATGTCTGAGGGAGTTTAGCCTCATAGCCTACCCCTGTTGTACACTTTCGCCGAGTTAAGGTACCTCGTTACCATAGACGATAACTCTGTAGGGCGTTGGTGCTTTTGTTGTCTGGAGCATATAGTATTTGGGACTGGAATCGAGCGTGTCGTTGTCACATAAGCCATTTCTGTCCTACGATCAAGAATCCCGAATATGTATTGCCGATCCAGCCGTAACAAAATGGCGACCTTGCACAAGATTCAGTAGTATCCTATCACATGTTTTTTGGAGAACTATTCTATGCTACCTAGTAGAGCTGGCTAGAATTTTCTTGCATATTGGAGGAATTTTTATTGTGTCATTATTGTATTGGTGGACTTGCAGATTGTTTCGTTAGGGGTGTCTAGAGTAGAGTCATTCAAGCATCTTTAACATTTTGTGAGTCGAGACTGCAATTAGTAATAAGCACTTCTTTTTTTTTTATGAACAGCAATTGTATAACCAGCACTATGTCTAATGACTCATCATTTACGGGGGAGGATAACACGGTACAGCCTAGTAACCAGCAAGTACAACAGATGTTTAGGGAGGGGAGTATTATAAGTGGAGAGAGGGATGCCCGGGCATTTTTGCAGACACCTTTGACCGAACAGCGCCTGCAGGCTATTGATTGTTACGGTCTTCGCTGTTTAGCCACGGTTTTGGGGCGGGACTGTCCTGACAGTTGGCCCAAGAAGAATTTGGTGGCATGTTTGTTGGGTGATGGCGATGGGGCGGTGGGTGGAGTGGGGTCTTGGGGGGTTCCCTCCAAGCCTCCATTCCACTCTACCCCTGAGCTGGGCCCTCAGCCAGCGAGTCTTAGCACGATGCAGCAGGAGGGTTCTCAAGGGCAAGCTGGCTTACCCGTAAACACGTCTCGGTGTGGATCCCCCATTTTGTGCTCTCCCCCCCCAGGCCTGTCTCCTGAGATGTTATTTCAGCTAGAACTAGCTAAGTTTAAGCTGCAGGAGACTCAGATACAACAGGCTAGTATAGAACGCATAGAGGTTGCTAGAATCCAAGCCAATCAGGATGCAACCAGGTACCAGGCTGAAATGGATGTCGAGAAGTCTAGAGTAGAGACCACGGGGCGTCATCTCGGTGGTGGGCACTGGGTTACAGACTCACTTTCGCATTTAATTAAGTTAGTACCCGCATTTGATGAGACAGCAGTGACTGAGTTTTTTGCTCGTTTCGAAAAGAAGTGTCGTGAGTATGACTGGCCGGAGGTTAAATGGGCAGCATTAGTTTCATCACGTCTAGTGGGTAAGGGGTTGAAAGCCTACGATGCACTGTCACTGGACGAGAGTGTAGTGTATGGACTGGTGAAGGAGGCTGTGCTCCGGGCCTACGAACTGCAACCCGAAACTTATAGATTGAAGTTCCGTGGCGTGAATAAGAAGAGCGACGTCAGTTTTATGGAGCACGCACGGGACTTAACAGATGAAGGTAATAACTGGTTTCGGTCCGAGCACGCAGAGTCGGCTGAGGAAATTAAGCAACTTTTCTATCTGGAACAGTTTTACAAATGCACTGGAACCGATCTAACGCTGAACATTAAGGAAAAATGTCCCAAGACAGTAGAGGAGGCTGCCAAGATGGCAGACCTCAGATTATCATTGATTCGTGGTTGCGGTGCCGCTCAGAGGGCTGAGTCAGGGCAGAAGGGGCGCTATACCCCACCCACCAGAGTTTTCGATAATAACAAATCCTATGACACACATAACCACACTAAATGCATTGCACCTAATAACACCTACAAACACAAGCCTCTCCCGTTTACTAAAGGTCAGGCCCCTTCTTCGCCCGCACAAGGGAAGAAGCCCATTGGGGATGTGAAATGTTACAAATGTCAGAAGCTAGGCCATTATTCACGTGAGTGCCCTAGTAACACTCCCGCTAAGCCGGTGTCATTGGTTCACAGTATCGGTGTGTCTCTGAAGGCTGCAGCAACTGCCCGGGGTAGGTTGTCAGCAGCTGAGGCACACGCGGTAAAGAAGCGTACGGAAGGCTCGACACCTGTCCGGGACACTTTCTGTAGCCATCGGGGGCACGGGTTTGTGAGCTGGGGGAGTGAACTACGGAGGGTTGACTTGCTGAGGGATACGGGGGCTTCGCAAACTTTGTTGAGGAACTTCACAGGGAAACCGATAAATGCGGCCAGAGTTGTTGTGGTGCAGGGTATAAATGCTACGAGGTCATACCCACTTGTGAGGTTGGAGTTGAGAGTGGGAGAGGTGTGCAGGGAGCTGGATGTAGGGATCGTTGAGTGTTTGCCAGTTGAGGGCGTCGACCTTCTTCTCGGCAACGACTTTGCGGTGCCCACTTCCGGGACTCCACCCTTAGTCGTTGCCGAGAGGGCGGCCGACGTGGATGGTGAGAATCGGGAATGGGTTGGGAGGTGCCAACAGGATGAGATGGCCTGTGTGGTAACCCGATCTCGCTCTGCGGCTCCTGCACAGCCTAGCACTCAACCTCGGGGACAGTGGAGGAAGGATCAGGAGAAGGTTGCTAAGGGCAGGAAAAGGGACATTGATTCTGCTGCACTTCTCGGTGATTCGGTACTTGGACCTATAATAAACACGGGAGTTGACTCTGGCCCAGATATGGTGTGTAACAAGGCAGAGTTGGGTAAGACTTCGCGTGAGGCAAGAGCTGTAGCGAGAGCCACTAAGGCAGTAGAGCCTACTAGCCGGGGTAATGTCTTATTACAAAACCATCTTGATGCATTGACGCCCAGGGACATTAGTGAGCAGCAGCTGCAAGACGCTAGCCTAGCTCGTTATAGCAATGGTGCCATAGAGTTGGAGGAAGATGGGGATGCGAAGCCGGGAGATTTCTTTAGGCTCAACAGGATATTGTACCGCAGATTTCTAGACCCCAAATCGAAGTGGGAGGGCGGTGCGAGGGTAGTAGACCAGGTGGTTGTTCCAAATAAGTATAGAGAGTCCTTATTGTGTCTGGCGCATGATGTGCCGGTGGCGGGTCATTTGGGGGTAACAAAAACATTGGCGGCATTGGGCAGGTTTTTCTGGTGGCCTGGGGTCAAGGCTGATGTCTGTGCATGGGTGGCTGGGTGTGCGACCTGCCAGACAACGGGGAAGCCTAACCAGACCATCCCGAAGGCACCTTTGTTTCCCATACCTGTCACCGGGCCTCCGTTCAGCAAAGTTGTAGTAGATTTGGTTGGCCCTTTCCCGCCTACTAGTAGTGGCAATAAATTCCTGTTGACAATCATGGATGTGGCTACGAGATACCCGGACGCATACCCCATGAGAAACGGCTCGGCAAAGGCAGTTGTTAAAAACTTATTATTGTTCTGTTCCCGTTATGGATTTCCACGTGAGGTGCAGTCAGACCAGGGGAGCAATTTTACATCCAAATTGTTCAAGCAAACCCTTCAGTTGCACGGTATATGTTCTGTAGTGTCGTCAGCCTACCATCCCGAGAGTCAGGGAGTCTTGGAGCGGTGGCACTCGACCCTGAAGAGTATGCTACGCTGTTACTGTGCAGAACATGACACTGATTGGGATTTGGGTCTGCCGTATGTTCTGTTCGCTGCACGTGAAGTCCCAGGAGAGAGCCTGGGGTTCAGTCCAAATCAACTAGTCTTTGGCCATAATGTGAGAGGACCTTTAAGTATGGTGAAAGAGATCTGGGAGGGCGAAGAGAAGCCGGTGTCTGTACTTAAATATATCCTTGAGAGCCGGGAGAGACTTATAGGTTGCATGGCAGCGGCAGGTAATAACTTGGTTAATGCACAGGCGGTCATGAAGCACCAGTATGACGCCAAGGTGAAGCTTCGGGAGTTTTCGGTGGGTCAGGAGGTAATGTTGCTTTTACCTTTGCCTGGACACCCCCTTTCTGCCAAGTTTATTGGGCCGTATGTGGTGGCTAAGAAACTGTCCGACCTTGATTATCTCGTTGCAACACCTGACCGTAGAAAAAAACATCAGTTATGTCATGTTAACCTCATGAAAGAGTATGTGAGACGCCCCTCAGAGCCTCTCACTGTCCCTGTGCTGGCCTGCAGCGGCCAGGGTGGAGAAGGAGGTGGGGACAGTCATGCTGCTGAGGAGGATAGCTGGGACTGTGTCATTTCCGCGGAACAGTGGGCGGGGAATACTGAACAAGAGGCTAGGCAAGCTGTAAGTCACCTGCCTGAGCACCAGGGTGCTGCTGTCCTAGGCCTGTTCAGGTCATACCCCTCTGTTTTCGCCGAACACCCAGGTCTCACTACTCAGGTAACGCACGACGTGGACGTCGGTGATAATGTGCCCTTCAAGTCAGTGCCCTACCGTGTGCCCCCGGTAAAGTTGCCAGCTTTACGGGAGGAGTTAAAGTACATGGTTGAGAGAGGGATGATCACTGAAGGTTATGTGAAGTGGACATCACCCGTCACGTTGCAGCCAAAACCTGACGGCAAGGTGCGGTTCTGCATAGATTTTCGTAGGCTAAATGGCTTGACCACTACCAACCCTTACCCTTTGCCTCGAGTTGACGACAGCGTGGACAAGATAGGGAATGCAAAGTACCTTACTAAAATTGATCTTGTAAAAGGCTACTGGCAAGTACCCCTGTCGGACCGAGCTAAGCAAGTTTGTGGTTTTGTGGTAGATGGCAAGACCTACCAATGTAACGTAATGCCTTATGGGCTTAAGAACGCACCTGCCACGTTTCAGAACCTGATGAACGATATTTGTGACGAAATCCCTAACTGCACGGTCTACCTTGATGACGTGATAGTGTATGATGACAATTTTGAAAATCACCTAAGGCACTTAGAGACCCTGTTTGGGAAGTTGCACGATGCTGGGCTGGTGGTGAACCTGAGGAAGTGCGAGTTTGTAAAGGCTACTGTGCAGTATCTTGGCTTCGTGGTCGGGTTAGGCCGGGTGTGCCCCCCCCTGAGCAGGATACAGGCTATCAATATGTTTCCCAGGCCCACCACTAAGCGCCAGGTCATGCGGTTCCTAGGTATGATAGGCTATTATAGGCGCTTCATCCGGGGATACTCTACTGTCTTAGCACCGTTAACTGATCTACTGTCGAAGTCAGTGAAGTTCTGTTGGGCTGCGGAGTGTCAGAGGGCTTTCGACCTAGTCAAGCACCTGCTGTGTACACATCCGATTTTGAGAGCCCCAGACTTCTCCAGGAGTTTTCAGCTGGCGACTGATGCCAGCGGTGTGGGTGCCGGGGCAGTGTTACTGCAGACTGATTCCGAGGGCTTGGAACACCCAGTGAGCTTCTTTTCTCGCAAGTTTAATTCGGCACAAAGGAATTACTCGACTATAGAGAAGGAGCTTCTTGCTATCGTTTTGTCGCTCAAACATTTCGAAGTTTATGTTCCAGCCTACGGCCCGGTAGTGACGATTTATACGGACCATCATCCCTTGAAATTCCTAAATCAGTTTCACAATCGGAATATGCGGTTGACCAGGTGGTCCCTAATGCTCCAAGAGTATAATCTCAACATTCAGCATATTGCCGGGAGTGAGAACGTGATAGCAGATTGTCTATCAAGGGTTGATGATCCAGGATAGTCGTGCACGGTGTGTGGGTTGAGCAGGAGTAAAATTAGGCTATCATAACGCCGTCCAAAAAGATTATAAAACAATAAAATAAACGAGAATTTTTTTTTTAGTTTTGTAAGTCTTTATTGTTGTAGCATGATGCATGCGATATTGTGTTTTATGTATAATTCACACTTCAGTTGTTGTGCACCTTTTGCAATTAGTGGCAGCTAAGGGTAGCAGGTCGGTTGGTTGCCTGTCAGATTTTGATAATGCTTCTAAGGTCGATTATCTAAAGTCTTGGGGGGGCTGTGACGCACCCAGTGCGTGGCAACGTAACCTGATTGTACTCCTTGGTACTCCACTGTACCACCACGGTCCCATGCTGTACCATGCTGGCTGCTTATATTGAGTGTGACAACGTATAACTATGTTCTTTGTATCTCTGCAAAGGTCTCGTCATTTGCTAACCAGTGGTGGGTTTTGTTTTAAGCCATGTCGAGACCTTCCATTTAATATGTAGTATCAATAGAGAAGTTGATAGATGAGATGATAGGAATTCAGAGAGAGAGAGTGAGTTAGACTTCAGAGCGAGAGGGTAGCGGTGCGCCACGCTGCCGGGGGGGTGGTTGCCAGACGTATGGACCGGTTGGCAGCCCTGCGCTTATAGCTAGGTGCGACAGGGTTGGTAGTACATTGCCGCCTGCATATGCTGCCTGGCTGCCCATGTTGTCGTACTGCACATTGCATGGAGGCTCGCTGTGTGTTCCATGATCAGGTTGCCTAGAACCTTTGAGATTCTAACATCCCTTGCCCTCTCTCCCAATTTCTCACGGTTGCACTCTTTCTCTCGGACGACATTACTCTCATTTCATTCTTCTCTCTATTTAAATGCATACCCTTCCCTTGAGGTCCTAAAGGAGTTTCAGCACTCACCTCTCGTATTACTCTTAGGACAAGCATATATTTACATGTATTAGATTTAAGGGGTTAATGTGAACAGCGATCTTCTTGATGAGGATAGTTGGTGAACGTTCTACATGTTCACGAGTTATATGCCCAGCTCATCATCCAATTTGTGACTAGACTAGTGCCATGTGTAAGAGCCCGACCATGCCCAGGAGTTGTCTGTAGAGGGGCGAGGACTTAGCCTTGATTTGCCTACCGAGCCAGGAGCGAGTGTAGTACCAGAGACTACAGCTCGCTCGTAGTGCCGGTATAGTAGAGTAACGTAATTTATCTGTCCTTGTGTTCTCTGCAGTCTTTTCCTGGGTTCTCGCTTTCGGTGCTGGGACTCGTTGTTCCTGTGACTTGGCCTGCTAGCTAGAACACATGGGGATGATGAGTGGGTTTTATCTTTATTTTACTATGCATTGCAGCTCTCTTTAAGTTTATGTATATAACACTTTACAATACACATTACTCACACACAAGACAACACTATTAATACTTTCATGTATCAATTAACTGCACTGTCGTTTTGCTGCCGTGTCCGGAGTTCCGTTGCGTAGGGCGCATACGGACTCAGAGGGGAGACAGAGTGAGAGAAGCGAAGTAGCCTATGCGGTAGTAGGCTACCGGCGCAGTACTGTTGCCTGCAACCTTTTAGTTATTCCAAGTATAGATTCATTCTTATAATAAGTGACTACTATTTATGTTCCTTCCATGTGTATTATTAGGTATCTACTGGGTCATGAACATCTTGTATGCTACATGCTAGTGCATGTTAGTAGGGGACAGTTATTCTAGTGCACGCGCTTTCAAGTAGGCGTGTACATTTGTCATTTAGCATTTCACTGTCATACCTTTAGCCTGCTTCTATTCTACATTATTAGAGGCTTAATATTAACGTAGTTTCTTGAGTATTGCATTTCTTTAGTAATAACGTAACCTATAAATGTCTGAGGGAGTTTAGCCTCATAGCCTACCCCTGTTGTACACTTTCGCCGAGTTAAGGTACCTCGTTACCATAGACGATAACTCTGTAGGGCGTTGGTGCTTTTGTTGTCTGGAGCATATAGTATTTGGGACTGGAATCGAGCGTGTCGTTGTCACATAAGCCATTTCTGTCCTACGATCAAGAATCCCGAATATGTATTGCCGATCCAGCCGTAACACAGTGCAGAATGGTATAGGCAAAAAGCCCTCATTCGTGCATGCTCTACTCTCAATGGCACACAGACTAGAATTTACCCAATCAACTCCAGTTCTCAGGTATGTCGTGCAGCTTTTAACTAAAGCCAACACCCATCGGAAACAATACCTTATAGTATCAGACTCCTAGTCTAGCATTATCTAATCCAGCAGAACACTAATAATTATAGGAAGCGGTACTGAACAATATGAATGCCAACCAATGCTTCGTGATCAACTTATCTTAACAACTAACATACATGGGTTATATCAGACCTTAACGCACAATACAACTGGCCAGCATGAAGCTGATTATGCAGAGTTAACCAGAGGGGGTATAATATTAATAAAAGGTGGTGAAAGTTATGGAAAATGAGAGAGATAGGCAGAGGAAAAGGTTCTCAGGTGCAGAGAGGGGGACAGGTATCAAAGGGATAAGAGGGATGTGCTCTAGAAACCAGATCTGAGGGAGAGAGTGGCCAGAGAGCAGTATATATACTAGCACTAGTTCGAACCGCATAGGAAAAAAGCGGTAACAAGTCCTCTAGCCAATGCTAAAGAAGCTAGCTAAACATGACATCACCAAGCATGGTAAAAAACTCCTCCAACGAATCCCCACGAGGCCAGCCAGCTATGACGTCATCAAATATAGCAAAACACTACGCGCCTCCCCACACTCTGTTGCACTCTCTCTCTCTCTCTCTCTCTCTCTCTCTCTCTCTCTCTCTCTCTCTCTCTCTCTCTCTCTCTCTCTCTCTCTCAAATCCTATCATTACTACTTAATGATAAAACATATACTTTGCAATTAAATATATAAAGCCTTGACATGGGTGAAAACAAAGAGCCTTTCTGGACTGCCCATGACACGAGCTTTCATATGAAATAAAGCACACAATGATACATCAACTGTAGCCACATCCACTGCCCTAGCGAGTCACTGTAGGACAAGCCATGCGGTTCTAACGGAGTGGTTAACGTCACATACTACTATTAATACTACTACTATTACTACTGCTACTACTACTTTTTTTTTTTTTTTTTTTTTTTTTTTTTCTATGTGATTGAGGGAGGCAAAAGGCATAACTGCCTATAGCGAGTGCCTCCCCCATAGTTGAAAGAGTGACAGGGCCAAAATCAAGGGACGTTCGAGCCAAAATGCCTGGACACACGGAGTTTGAAGCAATTTAAGTCATAGGAAGAGGGAAAGACTGATTCTGGGAGAGAGTTCCAGAGCTCAGATGTTGAGTAGAAGAAAGTTTGAGAGTAACGTTTCACTCTTGGGTTGGAGAGTTGCACAGAGTAGGGGTGGGATTGAGTTGCAAGACGGGTACCACGTGCCCTACGTAAAGGAGGTGGTATGCACTGGGATAGCTCTGAGGAACACTGATTATTATAGTAGCGATAGAATAGCGAGAGAGATGCAACATTGCGGCGGAGAGAGAGAGATTGCAGAGAGTTGGTGAGTGGACGGGAGTTAATGATACGAAAGGCCTTCCTTTCAACTTTGTCTAGGAGAGCGGTGTGAGAGGAACCTCCCCACACATGTGAACAATACTCAATACAAGGGCGCACTATGCCCCTGTACAGAGCAAGAAGCTGTGCAGGGGAAAAGAACCCCCTAAGGCGGTTGAGCACACCCAGCTTCTGGGAGGCTGCCTTAGCAAGACTGGTAATATGGTCCTTCCAAATGAGAGCAGAAGAAAAAGAGACACCAAGAATATTGAGAGAAGATGAAGGGTTGATTTTTGTATTGTTGAAGAATAAGGGATAGTCCGCTGGGAGATCCTGACGGGTAGATAGATGGAGAAATTGGGTTTTGGAAGCATTAAAGTTAACAAGGTTTTCTCTGCCCCAATTGGAAATAGTATTTAGATCAGAATTTAAGAGTTCTATGGCTTCATTACGTTTGTCGTTGAGGGATTGCTGGCTGGGGCGTTCTGAAAAACTAATGGAGTAGTGTAAGGTTGAGTCGTCTGCGTATGAATGGATGGGAATTAAGGTACAGTTAAGGAGATCATTTATAAAAATTAGAAAGAGAATAGGAGATAGGACAGAGCCCTGAGGAACACCGGAGTTTATAGGGTGAGGAAGTGAACAATGGCCGTCCACAACCGCAGCTATGGAACGGCCGGAAAGGAAATTAGAGACAAAGGCACAGATGGAGGGATAGAAACCGAAGGAGGGTAGTTTAGAAATTAAAGATTTATGCCAGACTCTATCGAAGGCTTTCGATATGTCTAGCGCAATAGAAAAAGTCTCACCGAAGTCCCGAAAGGAGGATGACCATGAGTTAGTAAGATATGAAAGAAGATCACCAGTAGAGCGACCCTTAAGGAAGCCATACTGGCGATCTGAGAGCAGATTATGAGAAGAGAAATGCTTAAGAAATTTGGAAGCAAGAATAGTTTCAAAAACTTTAGAAAGACAAGAGATAAGAGCAATTGGACGATAGTTGGAGGGTTGAGAGCGGTCACCCTTCTTTGGGACAGGTTGAATGTGAGCAAACTTCCAGCATGAAGGGAAGACGTTAGAGGATAGACAGAGACGAAAGAGTTTGCCTAGGCAGGGAGTCAGCACGGAAGCACAGTTTTTGAGAACAACAGGAGGAACACCGTCCGGACCGTACGCCTTATTAGTGTTAAGCCCAGAGAGGGTAGAAAGTACATCTTTAGAAGAGATTAGGATATTAGGCATAAGTAAGAGAGAGGAGGGCGGAGAGGGAGGAATAGCACCGGAATCATCCAAGGTGGAGTTTTTAGCAAAAGTTTGAGCGAAGAGTTTAGCTTTGTCAGAGGAAGAAGTGATGGTTGTGCCATCAGAGTGGGAAAGGGGAGGGAAAGACGAGGAAGAGAAATTGTTGGAGAGGTTTTTGGCTAGATGCCAGAAAGCTTGGGAAGAGCTAGAGTTGGATAGTTCAGTGCATTTATTATTGATGAAAGAGTGTTTGGCAAGTCGAAGAACAGATTTGGCTTGATTCCGGGCAGAAACATATGAAGAATGAGAGTCTTGAGTTTTAAGGCGTCGGTACCGTTTGAATGCTTCCTCCTTATTGCGGACAGCAGTAGAACAGGCGTGAGTAAACCAAGATTTTTTAGCATTAGTCTGAGAGAAAGAGAATGGAATGTATGCTTCCCTGCCCGATAGGATTACCTCGGTAATGCGTTCAGCACTCTCCGAGGGTCCTTGGCCATGGAAGCAGAAATAATTCCATGGGAAATCAAAGAAGTACTGCCGAAGAGCCTCCCAGTCGGCAGCGCCAAAGTTACTATTACTACTACTAATACTACTACTATTACAAACAGAGATGTACAGATTTCGGGTATCCATCCTGTTATGGTTATATCGCCTTTAACCCTTTCTGTAAGAGTCAGGTCTTTTTGTTGCATGCTGGCTACTATTAGACGATTTTGCTCAGTTTTTAAAAGTACCCCTTGGAATAAATAGGTTAAAAACTGTCCTTATTCATTCTTCTAATTTCCACAGATATTTCAAAGGCTATAAAACAGTCTAAATATTACTTGGGTAAAGAAAGGACATCACTCGTACCGAAAGGGTTAATCTGATTCTATAATTCGGTAACTGCAGAAATAATTATATAATAATTATTCATCCGGAAGATTTTGACTTGCTTACCCTAAATGTTTGACAATTAATAAACATACAGTATATTTATCAAAGATTTTTTTCACGTGACGTTGACAATACCAAGGACAATTATAATTAAGGGGAGATATCCACTTGAGGGACTTTTTACTTTCAGGTTTAGCCCCATTGATTTTGAGATTTTAAGACGTTCGCCCCATTAGTTTGGCGATTTTACGAACATTCGCCCCATTTCTGTCAATTTTAAAATCTTTCGAGTCATTTAGGGGTAAAAAAAATCCTGGCGAGCGATAGCGAGCCTGTAATTTAAGAGGAACCGGCCTTCGGCCGGGACATATTTCTACCGAAAAACTTACAAATTTATCTTGAAAAAGGGTCCAGAGGGTGTAATTTTAAGCTTGATGGAGGTCTAGGGAACAAACTAGAAACCTCCCCTTAACATGAGCTTTCGGAGCGGCTAATAATACCAGCATTCTATTATAACACGCATTCATTCAAGTAATACAAAAAAATCATATATAAAACTACGTCAGCCAAAACCTTATTAGTTTCCGCAATGGCTACACACTGGATTCAATATAGCCTATATGGAACACAAAAAAACCCATGCCTTTGACACCTCACCACACAAAAGCTCCCAACTGGCGGATAAATCCAAATATATCCACTAAATGATAAAGCCTAAATTAAATCATGTCTGTCAATCACAGCACGAGACCAAAGCAGAGTATATTATTTTATTTATCTGTTTATATATTTTATGTTTATTTTCATTTTTCTAGATAGCAGTCGGGAGGAGAATGGTGTGTGTGGGTGGGGTGTGTCGGTGGGGAGAGTTTAAAAGGAGGGGAAAGAGGCTAGATAGAAGGGGAGGAGAGGCAGGCAAGAGGGAAGGGAGGAGGAAGAGGGAAGGTGTACATAATTAACCATCAAAATTTAGGATTCTAACTCTACCGATATTCTCCCCATGGACGGTTCTCCTGAAAGGGGTATGGGGATGGGGTTGGGTTGAGGACAATTAGGTTGGTATTCGTAAACCATGCTGAACAAATTAATACTGTGGACATGAGTGTTGTTTAGAGAGGGTACATGGATTAGCACTCCCATTTCTCAAGGTAACGCCATTTTTCAGGTTATTTCGGCCATTAACAGCGCTCCGAAGAGAGAGGATTGTTTAAGAATATACCACCCTTAGTGCCACATATATTAGAGTTACAAGGAGTTACAAGGAATATTTAGTATATCTAGACCTTACAGTCTATTCCGAGGAGATACTCGAAATGGAAGGAGAGAGACTGTTTAGTGCACTGCACTCATTACGGAGTGTGCAAAATACGATCTACTCTCTTCTTGAACTGCTCTACTGAAGAACTGTTTACAACTTCGGAGGGAAGTTTGTTCCAGGTCAAACAGATCTTATGTAATACAAAAAAAATCTCCTTCCCCTCTCCTCCCCCCCCCCCCCCCCCAATCAACCCCATGTCACTTCTGAGCCTTTAAAAAACTTGGGATTAATGAACTAGTCTGCTTAATGAATGAGGCACGGCTGAGAGAGAGAGAGAGAGAGAGAGTTTGTGTGCGTTAGTGTGTGTGTGTGTGTGTATGTTAGTGTGTGTTTGTGCCAGAAGGGGGCTAGGGGGGGGGGGGGATAGTGCCAAGGAGTGCCATCTATCAGGCGGCAGCAAAAATGGCACGCGATTTATGGGAGGGCCAGTCTGGAGGTCAAAGCCTTTTATTGGGGGCCTGCTCCGCCATTTTTAACCATTTGTATTGATGGGAGACTTTTCGGAGCCTACCCAAGTTGTCTATGTTTAAAGGGTGATGGGTAGTTTTTCTAGACCCCCTTCTTCCTCTTGCTTAGCTCCATTAGATTTCAGATTTTCAGAAGTTTGGCCCATTAGTTTGTCGATGTTAAGACCTTTCTTCTCATTTCTTTGCCAATGCTAAGACCTTTTGCACCATTTTGGTATTATGTTTTCCCTGTGACGGACAGCGAGCCTGTAATATAGGAGGATTTTTTTTTTTTTTTTTTTTTTTTTTTTTTTTAATCTTGGTCTAGGGAGCAAACTGACACCCAACCCCCTGAAATGTTCCCTGCAAGAACTCTAGCCTGTTTCATTTCAACTGACGGTAAATTGCAAAGTTCCCGTCAAGATTTCTCAGTTATTTTTGTTTAAGATTTTGTCGTGAAAGATGTTGCTAATTATATAAACTGGGTCTTAATAGGATGCAGAGACATAGTGGGTTCATATTGTTTCCATTAGGTATCGAAAAATCAGCTGCATAAGGGATTCAATTTACCGTCAAATGAAATTAACCAGATTATAGGTATTCTATATTTTATTAATTTCACCACAACACCAAACACCCCCAATGAAATTAATTAAAGTATATATGATCCACCGGGATTCGAACCCGGGTTATCACACACAGATTACACCACCAGGACGGTTAAAGTTTTATGCACACGCCTACGACTTATTATCCATTCTCGAATACCGGATATAACACAGTCAGACTCTAGCCACACTATTTAGTACAAGTAAAGATTCATAGCATGGTCTTTGTGTCATGCTGGTGCAGAGGTATTGGTTTGGACTCTCATTTGAAATTCTGTCGTTCGAATCCCACAGAAAGGCAATCGATGTATTATATCGTACCTGATCTTCCTAAACATTCTTTAGTTTGTAAACCTATTATCAAATCAAGAATAGGCCCAACACTTTAAGCGGGGTAGTGCTTGTTGTTATTTCTGTCCTTTTCTCTCTTTCTCTGGCTTGTATCCATTCGGCCCCATTCAGCCAACTATTTTAAGACGTTTATCCCCATCTAGGTGTCTATTTCTTCCTGGCGAGCGATAGCGAGCCAGCATTATATGAAGAAATCCGGCTTCGCCGGAGACATTTTTCTATCGAAAAATGTACAAATTTAGCCTACTGTCAAACAAAAATAAAAAATATGCTGGCTCGCTACCGCTCACCAGTAAAAAATTGACACCTGGATGGGGATAAACGTCTTAAAACAGTAGGCTGAATGGGGCCAAATGGATACAAGCCAAAGAAAGATAGAAAAGGACAGCACAAAAACAGGTCACCCCCTTAAGGAGGTAGTGCTTCTTTATTTAGTCTATGTATTTATTCTTAAATATATTTTTGAGGGTCCCCGCTACACCTCCATCAGGCTTAAAATATCGCCCCCTAGACCACCCTTTCAAGATAAATTGTGTACATTATTCTTCTAAAATGACATGCTTGCTATCACTCGCCAGGAACAAATCGACACCTAAATGGCACGAAAGGTCTAAATATTGACAAAGAAATGGGGCGAAAGGTCTTAAAATCGCCATACTAATGGAATGGACGTCTTAAAATTTCAAAGCTAATATGCTAAACATGAGGGAGAAAGGGGGTCCAGAAAAACGACTACCTTCCCCTTAAGTTCGCGCAGCCTTTGTTAGAAACGCAAGGTATTCAACATGGTGTCTATACTGTAATGAAGGCTGGTGCAATCCTCCCTAAAGATGTTGGCGTGAGCGATACAACCATTGAGGCGCTATGGCAGGTGGGGGGGGGGGGGGGGGGTTGAAGGGGGGTGCTTGAGGAGAGAAGAGAAGAAGAAAAAATACGAAGTAAACGAGAGAGAGAGATTTACATAGATTTACTTAGATTCACTGGCCACACAGACCTTACGATCCAAACGAGGTGGTCAGGACTTAATTCTAGTAGAGATGGCATATCCAATAGAAAAGGAAAGTTGAAGGAAAGGATAGAAAAGAAGAAGGCTATCTTCCCACCCTCCGTTCCCTCCGGCAATTACCGTACATGGAAAAAGTTGGAAGTGATTAACCTTGCTGGGCTTGCTTATTTGGGAGTTTGTTCCACTCATCAATCACACTGTGAGTGAAGACATTTTTTGTTGTATCTAGATTCACTCTCCTATCTAATAATTTTAAATTGTTTCCTCTTTTAGATGTGTCTTCGGCTTTTTTTAATAACTTATCTAGGTTATTGTTACTGAATCCTTTTAGAATTTTAAAACACTATCAATTGGCCTCCCATCCTTCCTTTCTTAAGTGAAAATAGAGCAAGTTCTTATAGTCTTTCATCATATGATTTATTTCTTAATGAAGAGATTAGTTTAGCGGCTCGCCTTTGCACAGATTCCAATTTGTTAACATCCTTTATGAGGTTGGGGGACACAAACTGCACAGCGTATTCGAGTTGCGGTCTCACCATACTTTTGTATAAAGGCAGCACTCGAGACAGACAGACAGACAGAGATAGACAGACAGAGACAGACAGACAGATAGATAGATAGATATAGATAGATAGATAGATATAGATACAGACAAAGAGACATACAAAGAGAGAAAGACAGACAGATAGATAGATAGATATAGGTAGATAGATAGATATAGATACAGACAAAGAGACAGACAAAGAGAGAGAAAGACAGACAGAGACAGATAGATAGATATATAAGGAAATAATGGTCCCGGCGCACCTAGAGGCTTACTGTATATACCAAATAATGGTCCCGGCGCACCTAGAGGCTTACTGTATATACCAAATCAAAGCGGCGGAGTACCCCGACTGTCTAACCTTATAAAACACACACACAGTACACACACACACTCACTCTCTCTCTCTCTCTCACACACACACACACTCACTCGCACATACAAACACACACACACACATACACAAACCGTATACACACTCACTCACACACACACACAACCACACACACAACCACACACACAACCACACGCACACACACACGCACACACACACACGTACATACACACACACTCATACTCACACACACACACACACACACACACACACAGTATACAAAGGGTCTCTGTAAGGCAGTGTAAGCCGACTGGGACCCCTCCACTGGGACTCCTGCCTATACAGTATATGACGGAAAGGCCTACCGATCCTTTAGTACAGTCGAGGTTAATAAGTGTTGTCAGATATTTCACAAAGTTTGGGACACTGACTAATACTCTGAGGGAGAAGCACTTTTCCCAGTAACTATAAAGATACCAATACCACTTGTTGAGCGAAAACCACTGGAATCTATGCCAACACATAATACCCCCGATTGTACACATTTAAAAGAGGGGAGGGTTGTTTTTTCTGGCCCCTTTCACTCTCATGGACTCATATTTTTAACTTCCTAGTAGAATCAGGAAAGGTAAGATTCCCTCCTTGCTGGTGTTATTTGGGTCTAGGGTCTTCTCGTTCCATGGACAATTATTTCTACGCAGACACAGACAAGGTTGACGGGAGAGAGTGTGACATAGATGATGTCCAAGAAGAGAGAGAGAGAGTGTGTGACATAGATGCTGTCCAAGAAGAGAGAGAGAGAGTGAGTGTGACATAGATGCTGTTCTAGAAGAGAGAGAGAGAGAGAGAGTGAGTGTGACATAGATGCTGTCCAAGAAGAGAGAGAGAGAGAGTGAGTGTGTCATAGATGCTGTCCAAGAAGAGAGAGAGAGTGTGTGACATAGATGCTGTCCAAGAAGAGAGAGAGAGAGAGAGTGTGTGTGTGTGTGACATAGATGCCATAGATGACAGTGGACCCCCAAAATGATATGATGGATCGAGGCTTTTCATCATACTCGTGTTATCTTCCTGGTATAACTGGTGGTGTTCGGGGCCTATAAACAGATTCCCAAAAGTCATGCACGACACTCTAAGCCAGCCGCCTCGATCGACACGGAAGGGAAAAAATCGGAAAACGGACCGGAACCAATTAGGGGAAGTCAATCCAGTGAGATAATCCGGCCAATTAGAAGACTTGGAATCCGTCAATAGTAAGATGGGACAACTATGATTAGGGGACAGTGGTTATTTTTTGGGTGGACTATTTATTTATATATTCATGTATTTGTTTAGTTTCCTGGCTAAACCTCGATCAAGCTTAAGGAGGGATGGGCGTATTTATTTTGAGGAGGGATGGGCATATTTATATTGAGGGGGAATGGGCGTATTTATATTGAGGGGGAATGGGCGTATTTATATTGAGGGGGAATGGGCGTATTTATATTGAGGGAGAATGGGCGTATTTATATTGAGGGGGAATGGGCGTATTTATATTGAGGGGGAATGGGCGTATTTATATTGAGGGGGAATGGGCGTATTTATATTGAGGGGGAATGGGCGTATTTATATTGAGGGGGAATGGGCGTATTTATATTGAGGGAGAATGGGCGTATTTATATTGAGGGGGATGGGCGTATTTATTTGCTCATTAATGCATCTCTTTAATATTTGTTGGTTTCCTCCCTAGACCTCCATCAAGCTTAACAAAAAACACCCCTAGACCCTCCTTTAAGATAAATTTGTAAATTTTTCGGTAGAAACATTTCCCGGCCGAAGGCCGGTTCCTCTTAAAATTACAGGCTCGCTATCGCTCGCCAGGAAAAAATCGACACCTGAATGGTACGACAGATCTTAATATTGACAAAGAAATGGGGCGAAATGTCTAAAATCGTCAAACTAATGGAACAAACGTCTTAAAAAACAATTAAGGGAAAGTTAATCTGGTGAGGTGATCCGGCTAACTAGGAGACTTGGTGACCGTCGCTAGTGTCACCCATACTATAGCAGGCAGAGACGGGACAACTATAATTAAGGGGACAGTGGTTATTTTAGGTCTATTTAGTTATGTATTCATATATTTCTTAGTCGCCTCCCTAGAACTCTATATATAAACACCTACCCCTTTAAGCTACCTCTTTGTTAGAAGCTTGTATAATTATGCAAATGTTATTGCTTAGTTTTGAGAGGTTGCGAAATAACGTGTTGATGAATGCTTTCCAAGTTGCATTTATTTAGAGCATCAAAATGTTTACCTCTGGTGTGTCGGTGTTTGCGTCATGAACATCACAAACATTATCAAGTTAGCCCCAAAGGTCTCGGGGGGTGGGGGGGGGGGGTCTCTCTCTCTCTCTCTCTCTCTCTCTCTCTCTCTCTCTCTCTCTCTCTCTCTCTCTCTGTGTGTGTGTGTGTGTGTGTGTCTAAATATAGCTAGAATAAAATATAACAGATGTCGCTGGTACGGAAAGGGTTAAAACGTGGGCTGGTTGTGAATTCGGAAATTACCAATATTGTCCAGCATGGTAACCCCTGGGGGTTAGGGAATAGAATATGCCCCACGTGCCTTCTGCGTGTCGTAAGAGGCGACTAAAGAGGTTGGGTCGGTGGGCTTGCGACCCCCACCCGGAAAAAATATCTAAGCAAAAAAAAACGAACGAACAGCCTCGGATGCGGACGGAACCAACGTTGACGAACCACGACCGACTAAGGACATGCCTTCGGACATTCTGAGAATGGCGACATGGAATGTTAGTGGCATGAATGATGGCACAAAAGAGAGAGAGGTTCTGGAAGTGTTAGTGAATGCCAGGCTGGATGTATGTGGAATGACAGAGACCAAATGGAAAGGTTCAGATGTGAGAGAGTGGGAGTGTGGAATAGGTGTGTGTGCTGGAGTGAGTGAAGGAATAGCGAGAGAAGGTGCATGTTTGTTTGTAAGTAGCAAATGGAAGGAATGTGTAAGAGAGTATGGGTCTGTGGGTTCAAGGATTGTGTGGGTGAGAATGAAAGTAGGAATACAAACGTGGGTGATTGTATGCGTGTATGCCCCGACAGAGGATATACTTGAAAGAAAGAAAGAGGAGTTCTGGATGAATGTGGAGGCGTGCCTGGAGAAGTTTGACAAGAACGAAAGAATATTTCTGATTGGGGATATGAATGGTAAGGTGGGTGAGAGGAAAGTTGAGGGAGTGGTGGGAGGGTGGGGGGTACCATCAGAGGTGAATGGGAATGGTAGTGCACTTGTGGACGTATGTGTGGGGAGGAGGCTGTGGATAGCCAACACCTTCTTCCGACACAGAATGATCCACAGGTACACGTGGAAACGGATGTTGACAATGAAGGATAAGACAGTGGTGGAACGAAAGTCATTGATTGATTATGTATGTGTGGATGAACGAATGAAGAAATCTGTGATGGATGCTAGGGTGTATAGGGGTATTGGAGGGGGTCTGTCTGATCATTATGTAGTGGTAGCTAAGGTTAGGATACAAAAGAAGTGGGTGAGGAGAGCGGGAGGGAGGCGAGAGGAGGGTGGAATGGTGAGGAGGGTGGAGAGGTTGCAGGAGGAGGAAGTCAGGGAGGAGTACAGGAGAGCAATGGAAAGACGACTAGGTGGGTTCGACCTGGAAGTTATGGAGGAAGTGGAGGAGATGAGCAAGGTGTTTAAGGATGAGATCTGTGCAGCATGTGAGGAGGTGTGTGGAGTGAGGAGAAGAGGGAGGGGAGTGAAAGGTACAGCATGGTGGACAGAAGAGGTAAGAATAGCTGTGGAAGAAAAGAAGAAAGCCTATAGAGAGTGGTTGGGTAGTAGAGGGAATGAAGATTCCGAGAGACAGAAACGAGCGAGGTACGTGGAGAGTAAGAGGGTGGTGAAGAGAGTAGTGAAGGAAAGTAAGAGAAGAGTAGATGAGGAATTTGGAAGGAATCTGAGTGTAAAATGGAGGGAGAGTAAGAAACTGTTCTGGAAAGAAGTCAAGAAAGTTAGGGAAGGTAGCAAGGGAAACAGTAAGGGTGTGAAAGATAAGAATGGGAGAATGCTAGCCGAGAAGCAAGAGAGAGTCGAAAGATGGAGGGAGTACTTCAGTGAGTTGCTAAATGAAAGGAATGAAGAGCCAGCAAACATAGCTGGATATGGTATGGGAGGGAGAAGAAGAGAAGTAGTGGAGGAGGAGGTGGGGATCAGGAGGTCAGAAGTGTGGGAAGCCATGAAAAGAGTGAAGTTGGGGAAAGCACCAGGAACAGATGGAGTGTGTGGGGAAATGTTGAGGTATGGTGGTGAGATAGTGATAGAATGGGTATGGAAAATGTGCAAACTAGCATGGGAGAAGGGGAGTGCACCCGATGACTGGAAGACTGGCATAATAGTCCCCCTATATAAGGGCAAAGGGGAAAGAGGAGTGTGTGGTAACCACCGAGGAATATGTCTTCTAAGCGTAGTAGGGAAGGTATACAGTAGGGTAGTGATTGAGAGAGTGAGAGTGAGAACGGAGAAATGGATAGGCGACGAGCAGGGAGGCTTTAGGAAGGGAAGAGGATGTGTAGATCAGATTTTTACCCTGAATTGTGTTGTGGAGAAGTATCTGGAGAAGAAACAAAAGGTGTATGTTGCCTTTATGGACTTGGAGAAGGCCTATGACAGAGTGGATAGAGAAGGTTTGTGGAAAGTACTTAGAATATACGGAGTAGAGGGCAAGTTGCTGAAAGCAGTGAAGAGCATGTATGAGGGTGCAAAGGCGGCAGTACGTGTGGAGAGTGAGCAGAGCGAGTTCTTTGACCTGAATGTTGGTTTGAAACAGGGGTGTGTGATGTCCCCGTGGTTGTTTACTGTATATATGGATGGAGTTATGAAAGAAATACTATCAAGAGCAGTGGATGTTGGTGTATCGCTGAAAAGGGAGGGAATTGAGTGGAAGCTACCTATACTGCTGTTTGCGGATGATACAGTTCTGATGAGTGATAATGAATGGGAGTTGCAGGGTCTGGTAAATGAGTTTGGAACAGTGTGCGAAAAACGGAATTTGAAGGTAAATACGGGGAAGAGTAAGGTTATGGTCTTCGAAAGGGGTGAAGTCACAGAGTGTGAGGTGAAGCTGAACGGTCAGGCTATGGAGATCGTCAACTCTTTTAAGTATCTGGGCAGTGTGTTGAGTAAAGATGGGACTATGGATGAAGAGGTGCGGGAGAGGGTACAACAGGGGAAGAGGGTTGTAGGAACGCTAAAAGCAGTAACAAGAAATAGGGTGGTCAGTATGGAAGTGAAGAAGTCCTTGCATGACAGTGTGGTAATCCCGACACTGACTTACGGAAGCGAAGCATGGACGTTGGTTGAGAGACTCAGACCAAGAGTGAGAGCAGTGGAAATGAATTACTTAAGGAGTGCGTGCGGAATTACATGGAGGGATAGACAGACTAATGAGGAAGTAAGAAGGAGGTGTGGTGTGGAGGTAGATGTGCTGGAAAGTGTGAAAAGGAACAACTTGAGATGGTTCGGCCATATGGAACGTATGGAAAGCGAGAGAATGACTAAGAGGGTGTACGAGAGCGAGGTGGAGGGACAGAGGGGGAGAGGTAGACCGAATATGAGGTGGAAGGATGGAGTGAGGAACTACATGAATGAAGGCGGTGCTGGTTGGGGGGAGGGGCGTCGACTGACTGGGGACAGAGGTGCATGGGGGCGGTTCGTTCGTGGCCACCCCTTCGGGGATCACGGCGTCAGGCAATAGATAGATAGATAGATCTCCGTTACAATATAGTTTTGGTAAAAATAGAATAGAAATATGTGTATTATATATTTTTATCAATGTGGTCGTCATACTCTGGCAATGTTGTTTTAAAACACCCTGTATATAGAAGCCCAAATAATAGTAGGGAAGAGGATGATAACCTACTGAAAGCAATGGAGGAAATAGATAATAGAGAGAACAAATATAAGATCTTGATTGGAGATTTCAATTTGCCAAGGATCAACTGGGCAAATTGTACTACTCCAGCGGGACAGTGTAGCCTGGAAAACAAGTTTATAGAGAAAGTGAGAGATTGCTTTTTAACGCAACATATTACAGAGATGACAAGATATAGAGATGGGACGCAGGGGAGTGTACTTGATTTGATTTTTAGCAATGAGGAGGATATAGTAGAACATGTCAATGTGGATAGCCCTATAGGTCGTAGTGACCATGCCTGTATAAGTTTTAGTTGCAATATTAAAACAGAGAGGGATAATAGAAGCAATAAAAAAAATATATATGTATGATAGAGCAGATTATGAGCTGCTGAGAAGGTGTTTGGACATTGACTGGGTGGAATACTTGAACGGTGAAGACGCTGAAGGAATGTGGAGGAAGATTAGAGTCAAACTGGAGAATGCTATATCCAAGTGTGTACCAGTAAGGGAATATAAGGATAAAACAAAATTGAGGAAAAGAACGAACCCAGAATTACCGATGAAAAGAAAGCTTTGGACACTGATAAGAAGAAAGAAACGATTGTGGGATAGACTAAAAGTGTTAAAAAAGAACAGGGGATCTAGTATAGAAGCTAAAGAAGTGGATTTGGAACGTAGACAAATAAACAATAAAATAAGGTGGGAGACAAGGAGGGGGGTGAAGGAGAGGGAGAGAGAGATTGCAAAAAACGTGAAGGATAATCCAAAAATATTCTGGAAGTACATTCAGGAAAAGTTAACAAGAAGAGTAGGTATCCCAGAACTGATAGGAGAATTGGATGGTAGGAATAGAGCAGAAACTGATAAGGAGAAAGCAGAGGTGCTGGGGAAATACTTTGGGGAGGTACTAACAGTGGAGTCGGATGATGCAGTGCCTACTATTCCCATCAAACAGGCACCGGCACTAGAACTAATAGAGTTTTCCCATGCTAGACTAAGAAGGGCTATAGAAAAAATTAACAGAAGTAAGTCCCCGGGACCGGATGGGATACATCCAAGAATCATAAAGGAAGGAGGTGAGATGTTAGTAGAGCCATTAAAAATGTTATTTGAGGTATCTTTTAATACAGGACAAATCCCAATGGACTGGAGAGAGGCGAACATAACAGCTATTTTTAAGAAGGGAAAGAGAAATGACCCAGGAAATTATACCACCAGTCAGTTTGACAAGTGTTGTGTGTAAACTAATGGAAACTGTAATTAGAGAAGGAATAATGGAGCATAAGAGATCAACCCAACTTTTCAGTGGGAGACAGTTCGGATTCTTGCCGGGGAGGTCGACAGTACTACAGTTAATTAAGGTGGTAGATGATTTTTTGGATGCAAATTCTGGAGGATGGCGATGTTATAGACGTGGTATATTGCGATTTTATGAAGGCCTTCGATAAGGTCCCACATAAAAGGTTAATAGAGAAAGTTAGAAGCTATAATATAGGGGAGAAATGTGTGAAATGGATAGAAGCCTTCCTGAAAGATCAGAGACAGAGGGTACTGGTGAATGGAATAGGCTCGGGGTGGAGGGAAATTACAAGTGGGGTACCTCAGGGATCTGTGTTGGAACCACTACTGTTCGTTATATTTATCAACGACTTACCTGAAGTTATAACTAATGGAAGTGAGATATACCTGTATGCGGATGACACTAAGCTGTATAGAAGAGTGAGGAATAAGAACGATGTGGGTCTGCTTCAAGGAGATGTGGAGGGCATGAAGGGATGGTTTGATCATAGATTAATGCCTTTTCATCCAAAAAAATGCAAGTACATGCAGATTGGGACAAGCAAGATAGACAAGGTAGGATACAGTATGTATGAAGTGATGGAGGAAGTTAATGCAGAAAAGGATATAGTAGTGATAGACAATAAGTTAAATTTCTCAGAACATTTAGCGGAAAAGATAAACAAAGCCAATAGAATTGTAGGGCTGATAAGGAGGACATTTGTGTCACTTGACGAAGAAATATTCAGGAATCTCTATACAGCGCTGGTTAGGCCGCACCTGGAATATGCGAACCAGGT
The DNA here is from genome assembly GCA_037953745.1 of Lithodes maja. Lineage (NCBI taxonomy): Eukaryota > Metazoa > Arthropoda > Malacostraca > Decapoda > Lithodidae > Lithodes > Lithodes maja. The sequence goes on from JBAKBP010020114.1 coordinate 30,932, forward strand.
GTGGGCTCCATATATGGTAAAGGATATAGAAGCAGTGGAGAAAGTGCAGAGGAGAGCTAGCAAGCTATTACCAACGTTGAAGAACGCGGGCTATAAGCAGAGATTGAGGACACTGGGGCTTCCGACACTGGCATATAGGAGAAAGAGAGGGGATATGATAAGAGACTTTTAAGATAGTGTCAGGAATGTATGATGAGGATGTGTGTGAAGGTATCTTCTTGATGCGGGAGGGAACAAGAACGAGAGGACACTCTAAGAAAATTTACAAAGAAAGAAATAGGCTTGAAAAGGCAAAGAACTCATTTTGTGATAGATTGGTAAATGAGTGGAACGCACTGCCCCAGTATGTAGTCGATTCCGAATCAATAAGGAAGTTTGAAAGTAATCTTGATAAAGCATGGGGAAGACAAGATTTGAAGTTTGATTATAAAGCAAAAATACAGAATAGTAAAAATGTTGCGTCTGCTACTGCTGCCGCCAACACCGTGAACGACCGCAGCAGTGCAAGTACTGTACTGACATTGAGCTGGATACACAGGCCTAGTTTGCCTTTTTCCAGAGGATCTACTGTAAGATAAGATACTGTAAGATGATCGAAACATAACTGGTCATACAGTAATGTATCATATACCATTGGAAAGCCCATAAAAAAAACTCTATAAAGTAGTCTGTGGGAATTCTTTTAGCCACCCCCATTCATGCACAGCACGTCTTCCAATTTGCAAAAAAATTGAAAAATTTCAACCTAAAAATATATTAGGCTAAAAATATAACTAGATGAGATATACAAAAAATGGTAGACTAGATTGTAGAAACACCTTTTGTGAGTTGATTGAACACAATAAAAAAGACAGTACACTAGCTTCTTGAGAACTGACTCAATTATTGTAGTGTGTAATTTTGTATAATTTTGACCCTAATTTTTGACATACAGTATATAAAAAACTATAAAACCAATGTTCAACCTGATGGTACCAAACATTAGCTCTCATAGTCCTCTAAACGTATGCCAAATCTCATTTAAATCAGAGGAAGTTCACCGACACCCTGGGAGTAAAAGGCGGACGGTCCCCTTAAATGTGAGGTACATAAATGACCACTTTCACATGACTACTGTATATGGAAGACTGCGGGAAGTCCAAATGATATCCTGGATTACAGAAAGATTATCGAACCTAGGTCCCATACTTTCTGGAAGAAGCTTCACAATTCACAGGTTAATAAAATATAATACTGGTTACCTTTTTCTCCTTCTCCTTCTCCTTCTCCTTCTTTTGTTGCTCCAGTTGTTCCTGCTGGTTGCGGAACTGCCACCAGTAGCCCTTGGACGGGTGGTAGTGAGAGTATGACTGCATCTCTGTGAAGGCACTATTTAGATTGCTCAGAGCCGCCAGCTGCAAAGGAAATATATACGGTATATATATATACAGCATACCACTAATACAGTACTAATGACTTACATTGTATTAGCTCAGATAGAAAAGTCTGTTGGCAGTTGAACTACTGTATAGCGCTGTATAATATAATCCTGCCAAAACAGTGCCCCACCATGTCATCGCTGTGGCTCATACTGGCATAATGCTAACAATGCTTCACAAAGACTCAATTAAATCCCCCTGCAGCACCTAGCTTCCTCAAAAGTGCTATATCAAAACTTTTCTCTACAGTTGCCCAAAAAACTGATGTTGCGCTCTCCAGTAACTACCGCTTAAAAGCATAATCTAGGAATTCCCAAATCAGACAAACCTTCATTAATATTTGCTTAACCCATCTTGCCTGGCGGTGTTTGCATTTTCACAGACTTCAGAATTGGGAGATTTTCAGTGAATTTTGTGATTTGCGGCTACACATACAGAATCTACGAAAAGAAATGGCCTAACCTAGGTTACATATATACTGTACAGTACGTATACAGTATATCTATATACTCAGGCCCAATCTCCAATGTTCCTATTTATTAGTGGCCCCTCCATCATTGACGATATGCCTATTAATATAATAGCCTCCTGTAATTATTTCATAAATGTTTATACATTTTTAATAATGCATCACTTAGCTCTACTCCCACTAGTTCAGTATATTTTGATAGAACTAAACTTAAAGATGCCCTTAAATTTCTCCTTTCAATACTTATGTTAGATTCGGGCCTTATATTTTCAAACAAATATTAGGAATTCCTATGGGTGGAAATGCTAGCCCTTTAATTGCAGATTTATTCTTGCTTGCTTTAGAATTTAAATATATAAAAGACTTAGTTGACAGTAGCAAGAAAAATAAAATCCCAGAAAAATTAGCACTTGCTAAATTGTTAAGTAATAATAGTAGATATATTGATGATATTCTCGTTTGCAATTTGTTAAATTTTAATCAAGTTGCTAAACTTATTTATCCTAATTCTATTCCCCTCACACAATGTAACGTAAATTATAAAGTTGAAAATTTTCTTGATATAAATATAGAGATTGTTAACCTCTGAAGTGCGCATGGGGGATATGAGACACCTCTGCCTGTGCGCATGTATTTGAGCTGTTTCCATCACTAAAATATTTATTTTACCATAAATAGCATTAATACTTCTCCATATGCACCTATTATAGGTTGATTATAAAGGTATTAACCTGTTACAACAATAAAACAAGTGGAAACAGCGTTTGGATGGTCAAAATCGGCGATACAGGCCGGGAGTTACATAATGTATGGCTGAGGCAACCTCCTTTCCCGCCACTTTTCCCCAAGTCTGGAGAGACACTGTCGATCGATACTCTCTCTCTCTCTCTCTTGCACTCGCTTGCTAACAGTGATGACAATGCCCTGCTTGCAACTCGCTAATGTTAGCACGAAAATATACCACAGAATAAGGGAATAACAGGGAAAATAGGTGATAACTGAAGGAGGGGAAGAAAGTGGGGAAGGAGGGGAGGTAGAGAAGTGATATTTTGCATGGCCCAGGGGCACAAAAAAAAAAAAAAAAAAAAAAAAAAAAAAAAAAACGGTGTTTTAAATTGATTTTTTTCCCCCGACTCTTAAGAGTCTTCCCGCAGTCCGCCGGGTTAATGAACAGTGCATACTTAAAGTATATCACAAAGTTGATGATTTTAATTTTAACGTAATAAACTTTCCTTTCCCTAGTAGTAATATCGATAGTAAAATAACTTATAATTGTTTTTATTCCCAGTTAATAAGATTTTGTAAAATTTGCACTAAAGTAGATGACTTTTGGGCTAGAGCTAGGTTACTATACAAACTCTTAGTAGACAGAGGTTTTGAGGCAAGTAAATTGTTACATAAATTTAATCTTTTTAGGGTCAATTATTGTGACTGTATTCTAAAATTTGACATCATTAATTTTAATCAAGCATTTTTAACTTGAAGTTTCTTGTATAACATCTGCTTACTTTTTGTCTGTATTTATTGTTTATCTTTTTCTAATATTAATATTAATATTGATGATTTTTTTAAATTAATTGTTCTTGTTAAAAGAGTACTCTTTGTTTAAATCTGTTGTTACTTCTTCATATTTTGCAATTAACAGTATTTGTCTTTATATTATATGTATTCATTGTCGATATTATCAATTGCTTGCTTTTGCGATTTCCTTAGTTTATTTGTGCGATAAATGTAGGTTATTTGTAGGGTAGTTATTGATAGGGGTCACTTGAGGCATGCTATGCTTACAGGTACCTACCCGATAGCACTATCGTTAGTGAGTGCTATATATGTATTTTTTGTAATATTACATATATCTTATTAATTTGTATTTTGTACTATTGTTAATGTCTTGTCAAGTTGCAAATTTGATTTTAATATAACATTTTATCACTAATTGTAGTTTCTTTTATTCATGCAGAGTTTAGTAATATTTGCCAGAACGTCCCGGACTTCCCAAATTGACTAATTCCCTGAACGTGACGATAGTGCGTTGTTATATGTGCGATTAGTTTGCTTGGGAACCAGATTAACTTGCTCATGTAGTAATGTACACCCTATGTGGTGGATTGTGTTCTTTCATTTCATAAAATTTTATTTTAGTAAGCGTTGTTTCCACATAGCGATTTTGATATTTTGTTTTGACTTTATATTGTCTTTGTCCCAGTTTTGGTTTGACTTTGTTTGCAAGTTTTACATTTTAATTCAAGCGCCCGCGAGTAGCCAGTTTGAAACTCCCGCCGCGGGGAAATGGAGTACTACATCATAAGTGTACCGCTACTTCTCTTATGGAATCGTCTTATGATTGAGGTACACACTACGAAAAAACTTTGTAAAAAATAAAAGAGAAAAAATAAACTCAAAACTTGTTTTGCTATAGCTTTCCATCTCGTGGATTTCTTGCGCGTGGATTCTAGCCCAGACCGTGGCAAGAGAGACGCCATTCTGCCTTCCCTTCCCCGCAACCATCCCAGTAGGACGTGCATGCCTGTGCTCTGCCACATTCTTCATTCGCTCGCTTCTAGTGAGTCCTTGTTCATTTGTATTTATCTAAGTTGTATTGAACATGTTTAGACTAGCTAGCACAGGCTACCCCATTGGTATGCCCGCAGGGAAGTGTTAAAATAGGGTACTAATGTGCAGGCGCCTACAATCTTCCAGGATCAGCGCCGCATGTGTTTTTTGTTTATGTTTTCTGCGCCTTAGAATTGCTATCAGCTACTAGTTAGGAGGCTCATCTATCTGCAGGAATAGGCTTCTGACCATCTATATGAGGCAGTTGCTTTTGTATTGTTATAGCAGACGCCCTGGTCTAAGAGTTGTCACACATGGTGTGGGACTTTCCATGGTTCGAGCCTGCTTTGCCCCTCTCGTGGGGCCCCCACGCCAGTTGTCGCAGCAGTGTCTTCAGGAGGTAAGGTAAACTACAAGGTGTACGATTACTACAAGCCTCATGGCCAGCCTCATTAGGGGTCTCCGTAGAGTATAGGGGGTTGATATTATTAATAAATATTATTATTATACTATTATAACCCTAAGATATATCCCTCGTTTATATGTGTATGTATATTTAACACCTTACGGAAGCGAAGCATGGACGTTGGTTGAGAGACTCAGACCAAGAGTGAGAGCAGTGGAAATGAATTACTTAAGGAGTGCGTGCGGAATTACATGGAGGGATAGACAGACTAATGAGGAAGTAAGAAGGAGGTGTGGTGTGGAGGTAGATGTGCTGGAAAGTGTGAAAAGGAACAACTTGAGATGGTTCGGCCATATGGAACGTATGGAAAGCGAGAGAATGACTAAGAGGGTGTACGAGAGCGAGGTGGAGGGACAGAGGGGGAGAGGTAGACCGAATATGAGGTGGAAGGATGGAGTGAGGAACTACATGAATGAAGGCGGTGCTGGTTGGGGGGAGGGGCGTCGACTGACTGGGGACAGAGGTGCATGGGGGCGGTTCGTTCGTGGCCACCCCTTCGGGGATCACGGCGTCAGGCAATAGATAGATAGATAGATATTTAACATGTAAACAGGGAGTCAGGAGATGTCCTGATGGTGGTGTGGGGTGTTTTGGGGAGGTCTGACTTTCACATATAAGTCGACCCTTCCAATGTTTTTGGCTCGTTGCCTTCCGGCGATCTTTCTATGTACTGACGCCTAACCTCGCCTCGTAGGCGGAAGGATTGAGCCAAAAAATCCCGGCGTGGTGTGCAGTACCACGAACCTCCCGGCGTAAAATGCTAAATTCCTAAGAGAGGAATCTCTGCCCGCCGAGCGAACTCGCCCAAACCGATAGCCTAGCACGGCATGACTTTCCTCGCCCGGCTCTAACAGTCTAGTGTACTTTCCTGGCCCGGCGCAAACAGTCTAGTGGGGTTATTTCTATCTAGACCATAGTCAACAGATAGTTTTCACAGATTAATTGGGCCAGTGGCATTTTGTCACAGGTAAGCAGTTCAAGAGGAAATTAAGTTTTCCTAAGATAAGTCAAGCGGAAGGTTAGAGTAGCAGTGCGCTATAGCTAATTTTCCGGCGGACTTGAAGGATAGGATGTTTTAACACCTCTCAGGTTATCCTAATGAGCATTGATTCCTGTAAATTTTTATTTCCAGATTTCGTCACTCCAGTAGCAGCTCAGGCAGCAGGTGAGGGAGCCGATCACGGCGTTTTTTTTTTTTAGCTCCATCATGCCTCGGTTTACTCTGTGCGCTACACCAAACTGTCCTCTTCTCCCGGTCTTTGCCCATAAACATTGTATCAGATGTGTAAAGTGCCTCGACAGATCTAGAGGACTTTGGCTTTCTAAGAAGTGCACGGTTTGCTCAGAACTCCGGTCAAACATGTTTGAGAAGAAGGACCATTCGTGGCTTGTAGCCCTTCAGGAGATTAAGACTATCTGTAATATCTACGTAAAAGATGTGGCCCATACGGCATTAATGTGTGATGACGAAACATTGTGGGAACACTTAGTGATTAAATCTCCAGTGTCAAAAGCAAAAATCGAAAACTAAAACTAAAGCTTTGTCTAAGAAATTAGTTAGTAGCGAGAGTAGCGACAGCGACGAGGCAACCCCCCCCCCCCGACCGCTGCAAACGAGGACGATCTCCTTCGCCGAGATCACGTCTTAGACGAGAGCGCCAGTCTTCAGTAGAATCGACGGCGAAGTCTAGTAAAAGAAGGTGGGAAGACTCTGTGACATCGACCCCTAAATCAGTGAGTGGACATAAAAGTTCCCGCAAGGATGAGGCGCTGTCTCGGCGCCAGCCTACGCTGGCGCTGCGGCCACTTTCCTCCGCCTCTGCCTCCGTGTCTGTTCAATCAGGAAACTCGGAGGCGGGGACTGAGGAGACTGAATCGAATCCCAGGGAAGGGCTTAAAGATCTTGCCGCGCCATGTATGGGACCACCGATAGTGTCACAACGGGTGCTGGCGGAATATAGGGGTTATACACCATGTACCGTACAGCATTATGACATTTCTCAGGCTAGTATTATACCGGACTCACAACCTCCCGCCGTGCTTAACAGAAGTGTTTGGAGACAATCGGAACCACCACAGGCACAAGCTAGGTTTCAGGGCCAAGACAGACAGAGGGGTAATGATAATATTCCCTCCTCAGTCCCGGACTTAGTGTGGCCTCTGAATGAGCCGGTAGTTATACTGTACAAAGGCAGAAAACGCCGGAGGTTGAGTAAGCGCCAGAGGTTGTGGAAGTCCCGGAGGATGTAGAAGACCTTGAAATATCCTCAGGACAACCAGTGAACGAGGAAGGCTCTGAGGCGGGTTCAGAGTCTTCCCGGGGATCTCAGATTAAATATGTGACTACAGATGACACTTAATGATATCTTGCATAAAGTAATGAGACAGTATCATATCCCTAGTTCTCAGGTCCCTTCCACTACGGCACCGGTAGCTCCCCCGATTGAATCGACAGTGAGGCCCTTACAACCTACCGGATTACCCTCCTCACACCGCCCTATCACACTCCTTTGCACCCCCTCCAAAGTCATAGAGCGCCTTGTACTACAACTGATGACACCTGAATTACCCCTTTCTCCAACACAACACGGCTTCAGGCCATTGCACTCCACAAACACTCTTCTTACAGACCTTACACAAAGAGCTTTTGACGGCATCAACTCAGCTAGACCACCACACAGATCAGTACTTGCCACACTTGACATTAGTAAAGCCTTCGATGCCATCCCCCGCCACAACCTAACAAACAAAATCTACAACACAAACATGCACAACAACACAAAAAGATGGCTGGCCAACTTCTTAGCAGGCAGATGTGCACACGTATCTTTTGCCGGTCAGTCATCTAGCATTAGAAATTTCCCAAACGGAGTCCCGCAAGGATCCGTCCTGTCGCCCGCACTCTTCAATCTGTACATGCATGATATAAATACACCAAATTCACCCCAAATAACCATAGCCTCCTACGCAGACGACATAACACTCACAAGCATGCACCAAAACCCAGACACAGCAACAAGACTCCTTCAAGACTATCTCGACACATTACATGAATGGTGCACTACAAACAGACTCAATTTAGCCCCAGCTAAATCCACTGCAACCCTCCTCACAAGCTGGACAGGAGAGCCCGATTACGTCCCGGGACTCAACATAAACAACACACCCCTAACACACACACACACACACACAAAATCCTAGGAGTAACATACGACACCCAAATGACATTCAAACAGCACACCACAAACACGAAAAAGAAACTGACACCCAGACTTAACGCCCTCATGCCCACACGAAATTTGGACACAACAAAGAAACCACCACCACAGTCTACGAACAATACATAAGATCAGTTATGGAATACGCAAGCCCGGCCTGGGCTTCTAACCTAGCTGAAACACATCATAAGACCTTACAGACTATTCAAAATAAAGCCCTTAAAATCATCACAGGATGCACAGCTACTACACCCACAGATCACCTACATCAAGAAACCAAAGTCCTAAAAGTCAAAGATCATCTAGACATGAGAGGCACTCAATTCCTGGCAGCAGCCTCCACGAATCAACACCACCCACTACACTACATGGCAACACACCCACAGACACCAAGAAATATCAAAACAACACCCAGCACACGCTATCACACACAAATACTGTCTTCTCTCCCTCCCTGCCCACCCCAAACCAACTTCCGGAAGCACATCCATACTCATATCTCTCGCCGTTCCATCCACTCACTCATAGACAACACGCAGCTGCAAGCACGACCTCCCGAAATCCATCCTTCTGAATCCTCCCTTCCTCGCGAGGACAGAGTCCACCTGGCCAGGCTGAGATGCGGACACCATCCAGCTCTTCTGAGCTATTAGAAGAGACTGGATGACTCCGTCGTCGACACCTGCCCGGGTTGTAACACAGCACCCCATACCATAAAGCACATCATAGAAGACTGCATTTCACACAACCACTTACGCCAACAACACAATTTACACTATTTGAGAGCTCTGTGGGAGAGCCAGACCGTGGCCATGGCCTTCCTTAAGGACTCGGGGCTGTTCGGCCAGGCAGCTTAGGGAACAACAACAACAACCGGATTTCAATCTCCTAATACTGCCATGCCCCCTCTTAACGTCAATAAAACGACCACCATGGCGAGTGACACAAGAATGTCCGCCGCCTTGACAACTACGAATGTCCGAGTTATCACGGATGTTACACCTCCTCCCCTAGACAAAATTTCACATAGAAAAGGCCCTATGCCACTTCTATACGGGCCTGACTGCTCATGGGTTCCAGCTATAGCCAAGAACGTTCACATGGCACAGACGACAATATCGGGGGAGATTCCGGTCCCGAGTGACTGGACCATAGAGGTGAGCAAAAGCAAGAAACTGAGGGCAAAGGATATGCAAGGTAGGCTGTTAGATGTTACTATTAAGGCTATACCCAATGTCTATAACCCTGATTTCTTCGTGTATTCGTCAACTCCGGCTTTACCCCCTGCCTCATCTGCAAGACGTTTTGCCTACTGGACAAAATCTGACGGCGTCAATGACATAAAAGCTCTGAACGCATTAACGCCGGAATTGGATACAATTCCGGCGCTAGATCAAACACACAGTCCAGTCTTGCAGGTGGGGCAGGTAGGTGTGGGTCCGTGGGGGGACTGGGAAGCTGAGGCGCAACAGTCTGCAGCTACCATTACAACTAAATCATCCCACCAAATTCCTCAGGAAACCCTCTCTTGGTTCTCACTCCCCATAAATAAGGCGGGAGGGGTGTCCCAAGCTCTCTTTGATTTTCTTTCGGCCCCCAAACTTGCTCTCTATGAATTAAGGGAACCTTTCTCTACTCCTCCCCCAGCTCACTTGGATAGAGATTTCAAATTAAGAAACAAAGCCTATAGACTTTTTTCCCAATATATTGTAAGCCGCCAATAAGCCCAGTCCCTCACACAGACTATCTCAGCTATTGAAAATCAAAATGTACGACAAGCCACGGAGTTGTCACGGCGGCTGCTCTTACAAAATTCAATCCAGTCCCTAGGTGACATCAGAATAGCCTTACTGGAGGCTGTTCGAGCACGCCAGGACTCGAGGGTGTTTATGGTTAAGAAATTACCGGAAGACATTGGTCGCCGGGTGACTCTTTCCCCTGTCTTGACTGCCTCTCTCTTAAATTTAGACACATGGAGAGCAGTTTACAATTTGGTAGGTAGCTTGCCGCAGAGTACCTCCCAGCCTAAGAAGGACTCGTTCAAGAAACCATACTCCAAACAAAAGACTGGAGGCAAGCCTTATGCTAACATTGCTAAACAGTCCTTTCAGGAGTCCCGGCCTTCCCCACAGCAGGGAGGTACGCAGCAAAAACAGAAACAAGGTAAGCCTCACGGTAAGTGGAACAAGAATAAGTCACAACATAAGCCAAATCAGGGGACGACATCTGCCAAACCTAGCCAGCCGTCTACCTCTATCCCAGCACCCACAAAAAACTAGTCAATCAAACTCTCTCTCTCCCGGGGCCTATCGCAGGCGAGTTGGATTCGAGGGAAGTTCTGCTGGACAACCCCAGTCTAGTGACTGGGTCGTTTCAAGCATGTCACAGGGCCTGGCCCCGGTGAACATGGGCGCGGACAGTGCCACGCAAGGGAATCACCTGGCGGTGGCTCAGGCGACCTCGTTTACGTCAAGCTCTAGAAGTCAACAATGTTTCTTTAGAGGTGGAGTCACTAGTCCAGGAAATGATCACCAAGAATGTCATTGTCCCGGTAGATTCAACTTGCCATGTTTTCACGTCCAGACTATTTCTTGTGCCAAAGAGGGACAGTGTGCAGATGCGACCAGTAGTAGATCTCTCGTGTCTGAACACTTACATTCACAATTCAATCTTCAGGATGCTCACAGTGAATCAAATCAGACTCACCCTCCCGCCGCTAGGCTGGATGTGTTCACTAGACCTGACTGATGCTTATTGGCATGTCCCGATAAACAGGAGGTTTAAAAAATTCCTCGCCTTAAGGATAAAGCAAGAGACTTATGTCTTTCTGAGAATGCCTTTCGGTTTAAATTTGGCACCAAGAATATTCACAAAATTAGTCCGGCAGGCACTTATGCCAATGTTAGCTCAGGGGATCAAGGTGTTATGGTACCTAGACGACTGGCTAGTAGTGGCGGCGTCAGAGAGTTTATGCCGTATCCATGTCAATCAAGTAATAAATCATGTACAAACCTTAGGGTTCAAGGTCAACCTGGTAAAGTCGAACCTTGTTCCCACACAGGTAATTCAGTGGATAGGGCTGGTCTGGGACACAGCCAACCTTACTCTCAGTCAGAGTGTGGACAACCGAGATAGATTTCGCAGGAAATTGTTCGCGTTTCTCCACAGTCTAAACACGACGAGGAAAACGTGGGAGTCCCTGGTCGGTTCTCTTAACTGGATTCAACTAACTGTAAAGTTGGGCCGGTTGAAAGTAAAGAGATTAATCATGGAAGGCAACAAATGTTTCCCACTCTTACTGGAGGGAAAATTATGGCCTATCCCCCCATTAATTGACAACTTACTGTCGGTCTGGGCAAGGAAGGAAACATTGCACTCAATAATGACGTGGGTTTCTCCCCCACCTACGGTATGGGTAGACACGGATGCTTCAGGGATAATAGGCTGGGGATATCAGTCGAATCTAGGCCACCAAGGTCACGGTCTATGGTCCAAAGACGAGAACTTTCATATCAACAAACAAGAACTTCTAGTCCCTTTATTTTTCCTCCAAAATCACGGCTCTTCTTTACAGGTTAAGTCAATAGCCTTCCGGATGGACAACTTGAATGCAGTCCACTGCATTCAAAAGCAAGGGTCAACGAGGCCTCGCAAGTTGCTGGAATTGTCAGAAGAGATTTTTGCTCTAGCCGAAACGTTGAGCATACATCTTCATGCATCTTACCTCCCAGGCGTAGCGAACGTCTGGGCAGACGCCCTGTCCCGGAGACAGAGCACAGTAGTAGAATGGGAGCTCAAGCAAAACATCTTCAACAAGATGATTGCAGAGCCATACCGTCCACAAGTGGATCTATTTGCGTCCGAGGGAAACCACAGACTCCCTCTCTATCTATCCTGCCAGAAAATAACCGCAGCGGGGGGTCTAAACGCATTGTCGGAGGACTGGAACAAATGGAATTCAATCTATCTTTTTCCGCCTCCAGACGCTTCACTCATGTGTCAAGTAGTTCACAAACTACGGGGTTACCGGGGCTTAGTCTCGATGATCGCGCCACTTTGGCCGGCCCAGGTGTGGTACCACCAGTTGAAAACGTGGTGCGAGAACCCGGTGTCACTCCCGGTCTCGTACTTCCACTTGCAGACAATTGGCAACCTAGAGACCTCGCTGACTTTTGCCTTATGGACATTCAAAAATGCGAAATGGCTAGCTCAGTATGGGGAG